>JACCEG010000455.1:13118-31307 GCA_014065205.1 Tuber brumale
CCATACCAGAGGGTCTTGGAGATACGGTTGGGCCGGGCGGGGGGAGGAATGGGGATTGTTTATGCCATAGCTAGCGCTGCATGCAAGTTCTTGTACCCTAAATAACAATGCATACATGATGATAAAAAAAAAAACACAAAATAAAAAAAAATAAAAAAGACCTAGTAGATAGGTTTGTCTGGTATGGACACCATTCCCCCTCCCTGAAGAGGGCAAACGGGATAGTCCTAGACAAGCCAGGGAAGCCTTCCTATGACACGCCCGCGTCATTCCGCATCATCGTCCTCCTTGAAACCATTTCCAAGATCCTAGAAAGGGTTATCGCCTCCCGCCTCTCTGCCCTCGCCCGATTCCTAGGCCTCCTGTCTCCCCACCAAACTGGGTCCCTTCTGGGTCTGAGTACTTTTGACGCAGCGGCAACACTCTCTCATGAAGTTCAACTTTTTATGCGCCCCAAGCTTAAGGTCTCAACCCTTTTCTTCAACATCAAAGGAGGCTTCAACAATGTCTCGGCCCCCATTCTCTGCGACAGGCTCGCCACTAAGGCGGTCAACCCGTACATGGTCTCGTGGATAAGGTCCTTCCTCCACAGCCGCTCCTGCCGCCTGGCTTTCCAGGGGGCCCCCCAGGTTTTTTCACCTGTCTCGGTCAGCACCCCCCATGGGTCCCTGATCTCCCCCTTCCTGTTTGTGATCTACGTGTCCTCACTGCACTTCCCGGTCCCTCGGGGCCTCATCCTCTCCTACGTGGATGACTTCGCTGCCACGGTCGCCTCTGGCCCATATCGCGGGAACGTCCCCAGGCTTCAGGACATTACCAAGACACTCCAGGCGAAAGCCGGGAGGCTAGGGGTGGCCTTCTCGATCCCAAAGACAGAGCTAATGCACTTGGTGACCCCAGCGCAAAAGGTCCATCCCTCCGCAATCCCCATCTTGATAGACGGGCACCTCTTCCACCCTCTCCAAATTGATACGCTGGCTTGGATATTGGTTCGAGCCCTCCTCCACCTCCTACAATAAAGGCACTACCTCCCACTTCACGAGAAGGCTCGGCTTGGCCCAAGGAGCCCTTGCGACGATCAAACGACTTTCCAGGCCCGGCAAGGGTCTCTCCCCCTATCTCTGCCACCGACTGGCGTCCTCCCTCATCTCCTCAATCCTCTTCTATGGGGCGGACCTTTTCTCACCAAGCCTCACCCTCCTGGATAGGATGTCCATCTTTTGGAGGGCTGTCCAGATATGGGTTACAAACTGCTTTTCATCTATCCCAGTTGGCATACTGGTATGTGAATCGGCCCTGTCCCTCCTCCCCCTTTTGGTTCTCCACCGACAAAGGCTGGCGGCTGTCAGGCTTGTTTGTCTCTCCCCTGAGGCCAACCCGGCGACGGCTAGGCTACATCCGTCCTTTCCTACCTCCTCGCCCTTTCGGGCTCCGGAGGATCACCGCCGATACACTAGGGGGCTGACATCAGTCTACGCTCCGCTCCTCTGGAAAACTCCTCCCCCCTGCCCCCCAATACGAAAACATCTCCTGCTGGACGCAATTGCCCACAGGACCATCCAGTTCATTAATCCCTTAGGCCCGCTTCCAGTGGCCTCCCCCGACCTTCTTCCTTCTGACCAGCTTCCTTTAGTAGCAGGGACCCCGTCTTACCTATCAGTCAAGCTGAGACTGCGAAACGCTCTCCTTAGGGACTGGTCCGCACAGTTCCCCCCCCCGCACTACTACCCTTATGCCGCATCCCTTAGGCCCCACCCTTGTATGGGCCTAGGGAGATTCATAGCAGGTAGGATTCATCAGATGCGCTCGGGCAAGAGCTACCTCGCTGCCCACCCCTCCTGGTTCACTGAAGACCCCTCCCCCCTCTGTCTTTATTGTGAGGAAGATGAGGAGGACTTCGCTCGTGCTATCCTGTACTGCGAGTCTTGCAAAGAGCCTCGTGAGCGCCACCTCCTGGGGCTCATGGACGTCGGCGGAGACACCCCTCTATAGACCAATAAGGACTCCTTCCACTCCCTGGCGAGACACCTGAACGTGACTGCCACAGACTTCCCTCCTAGCATGCCTCCCGCAAGCTGGGACCCCCCGCTCGCGCCCGCTTCCATTGATGTGGGTCTCCTGATTTACAGTTTTGCGCCCTGAACATGGGCGCTCCCATCCCGCTTCTCTCTGCCCGGCAGATGCTTTTGCTTTCCTTTGCTTGGTAGCCAGTTGGTTTCACTTTTTGTCATGAATTTTTGCATTTTGCTGCTTTAGTTCCTTGGGATTTCGTGTCGGCTATCGGATACAACTAGGAGGATTTTATAGTTTGGTGCGATTATTTCTTTTGTGATTGCAGGTATTTGAGATTAAGGTTTTTCTTTATGCCATAGCTAGCGCTGCATGCAAGTTCTTGTACCATAAACAAAGAATATATGAAGATAAAAAAAAAGAAAAAAAGAAAGAAAAAAAAAGGAAGGCCGAGTAGATAGGCCTCCATTGTTGTGACGGTTGCACCTGAAAATGAGACCACAATGCTGGGCAACGCTTACCTTTTCTCTTCTCAATGCAAGGTCGAGAGGGCCTACTCGGCTAACAGCCTCACTCAATGCTGTAACTGCGGGGAATACGGACACCATTCGGCTAGATGCAAGTTTGACCACCCAGTTTGTCCAATCTCTGCCGTCTCCCACTGAAAGCAGGCACACCGGTGCCAGAGCCCAACCTGCCCCAAGGGCGGAAACCTCAGAGCACTGGTCGACTGCTGCCCAACCTCCCCCTCAATGTGTGCGGTCTGTAAGGGCCAGCACCCAGCCTTCGCTAGAGAGTGCCCATCGAGACCCACCCCCCCTCCTGCCCATGGGGAGTCAGCTGTTCTGCAGAATGAGGAAGCTATGGACACGACCAACCACTCCGGCCAGGGTCCTTCAACTGGTTCACCATCCCTCTTACCCCCCTTCGCTCTTGAGACACCCCGTCCTAGGCATGGTGATGCCCCCCCAACATGTCCCTCCGTCCCTGCCCCAAAGCCCAAGGAGGTGCCCTGCCGAATCCCACATGGCAGGAATCTCCCACTCCTCTCCCCCAGCCTGAAACGCCAGAAGGTGTGTAATGGCTAGTTGCACCTCTCCTGTGAGTTCTGCGCTGGCGGTGGGCTCCCCTAACCCCATATCCGTTCTACAACACAACTGCTTGGGAAGCTGGGATGTGTTTCTTTCCCTCTTTAATTCTTTTTCTCTTTTGAATTCCCCCCCTACCCTAGTCGCACTGCAAGACCCCCCTCTACACAGGAACAGACCCCCATCATTGGCTGGTTTCAAACCCTTTCTGCCCCCCTGCCCCAGTGGCGGCCAGCCCAGAGTGGCTTGCTACCTCCACGTTCCCTTAACTCAACAGTTCTCGGTCCTCGCGGTCTTTTCAGAAGCAAGGGATTGGATGGCCGTTGACTTTCATTCGTCTATTGGCTTCTTTGATTCATTTGTTACCAAGTTCAGGGTTGTGAATTTCTACAGTACCTGGGACGGCTCCCCCTTTCGTCAGACCATCTCCCCTGACACCGCCTTCCCCCACGCCGCCACACCGACGCTGGTCATCGGGGACTTTAATATCCATCACCCCTCGGCGGATCCTTGCCCCCTTTTTTCAATTTCAGACCTCAGCGCCTCGACACCCTTTTTCGAAAGGGTGGCCGAAGAGGGCTTCTCCCGCTTGAACACCCCTGATACCCTCACCTACTTCCCCTTCGACAGTGAACTCCGCCCCTTAGTAATAGACCTATCCTTCGCCAACGCCGCTCTGTCCCCCAGTTTCCAATCGTGGGACACACCCCTGCCCCCGACTGGCTCGGACCACGTTCCAATCCTCATTACCCTGGCAGAACCTATGTCCCACCCACCCCCTGCGGCCCCCGCATGGACAAAAACAAACTGGACCTCTGTTGAAAGAGAAATCAGGACCATGCAGATCAACCTCCCACCCTCTCTCCCAACACCCCGCTCCTCCTCCACCTGGTTCGATACGGCGATTGGCAGACTGTGGACCATCCTCAGACTCCATACTCCGGACAAGCAGCCCTCCCACTAGTCTAAGCCCTGGTGGACTCCCAACCTCACCACGCAGACGGCTGCCTTCCACTAGACAGTTAGGTCTGCGCGCCGCGACCCCCTCCCCTCCTCCAAGCAGCAGTGTAAAGAAGCACGTCTACTATACTTCAAGGCAATAAAGAAGGCCAAAACTGAATACTGGAACAATTTCCTAAAATCAGCCACCCCACAGACGCTCTGGACCGCAAAGTGCTATGCCTTTGGGAGGCCCCCAGACAAGTTCCCACAGATACCCGGGGCTAACAGCCCCATGGGCATTGACAAAGCCCTGCTCTCCCAATTTTTCCTGGAAAAGCAACCCTCACGCCCTCAAGCCATCCTGAGGGAATACAAAGATGTCCCACCATTGTCAGCGGAGGAGATCGTGATGGCCCTCAGAAACTCCACCTCATCCTCTGCGCCTGGTCCTGACCAGATCCCCTACTTTGTCTGGAAGAAGGTCCACTTCTTGAATCCCAACATTTTGACTTCCATCCTCAGCCCCCTCGGTTGGTATAGACGCCACCCACCCTCTCTGCAGATGGCCAATGGCATAGTACTTGACAAGCCGGGTAAGCCCTCCTACGACACGCCAGCATCATTCCGCATCATCGTCCTACTTGAGACGGTCTCCAAGATCCTCGAGAGGGTCATGGTGACCCACCTCTCTGCCCTCGCCCGCTTTCTGGGACTCCTGTCCACCCACCAAACTGGCTCCCTCCCTCGCCTGACCACCTTTGATGCGGCAGTGACACTGGCTCACGAAGTTCAAATATTTATGCGCCCCAAACTCAAGGTCTCGACACTCTTCCTCGACATTAAAGGCGGCTGCGACAATGTCTCCGCCCCCTTACTCTGTGAAAGGCTCGCCACTAAGGCAGTCAACCCATACATAGTCTCTTGGATAAGGTCCTTCCTCCACGGCTGCTCCTGCCGCCTGGTCTTCCAGGGGGCCCCTCAGGTNGTCAACCCATACATAGTCTCTTGGATAAGGTCCTTCCTCCACGGCTGCTCCTGCCGCCTGGTCTTCCAGGGGGCCCCTCAGGTCTTCTCCCCGGTCTCTGTCAGCAAGCCTAGGGCTCCCCGATCTCCACCCTCCTGTTCGTCATTTACGTCGCGACCCTCCCCTTCTCAATCCCTCTGGGTCTCATCCTCTCCTGTGTGGATGACTTTGCAGTCACGGTCGCCTCCGGCTTGTACCGCCGGAACGTCCAGCGACTGCAGGGAATCACCTCTATCCTCCAACCAAAAGCTGGCAGACTCGGCGTGTCCTTCTCGATCTCAAAGACTGAACTCATGCACTAGACAACCTCTGCACAGAAGGTCCGCCCCCCCGCGATCCCGGTCCTAGTGGGAGTGCATCTCTTCTACCCCTCCAAACTGATACGGTGGCTTGAATACTGGTTCGAACCCTCGTCCACCTTGTGCACCAAAGGCACCACCTCGCACTTCACCAGAAGACTCGCCCTGGTCCAAGTGGCCTTTGTGACGATTAAAAGACTGTCCAGGCCCAGTAAAAGCCTCCCCCCCTTCCTATACTATCACCTGGCATCTATCCTCATCTCCCCAATTCTCCTCTGTGGAGCGGACCTCTTCTCCTCAAGCCTTACCCTCCTGGACAGGATGTCCGTCATTTGGAGATCCGTCCAAAAGTGGGTAACTAATTGCTTTTCGTCTACCCCGGTGGGCATCTTGGCTTGTGAATTGGCTCTCCCTCCCCTCCCGCTGTTGGTCCTCCACCCTCAGAGGCTGGCCACTGCCTGCCTAGTATGCCTCCCCCCCGAAGCCAATCAGGCTACAGCCAGGCTCCAGCCGTCCTTCCCGACCTCCTCCCCCTTCTGGGCACCAGAAGACCACCGCGGTTTCACTAGAGGCTGGACGTCAGTTTACGTCCCGCTCCTCTGGAAGACAGCCCCCCCCCACCCCCCTATACCCAAACACCTCCCGCTAGACGCGATTCCACACCGAACCATCTGGATCATCAACGCCTCGGGCCCTATCCCTGTGGCCTCGCTCGACCTTCTTCCACCGCAACAGCTCCCCTTGGGAGAGGGGATCCCGTCCTACCAGTCGATCAAATTACAACTACGAAACGGCCTCGTCGGGGACTGGGCCACCCAGTTCCCCCCTCCACCCTACTACCCCTTTGCCGTATCCCTCAAGCCCCATCCCTTTATGGGGATGGGTAGGTTTATCGCAGGTAGGATCCACCAAATGCGCGCGGGCAAGAGCTACCTTGCTGCCCACCCCTGCTAGTTCACTGACGACCCCTCCCCCCTGTGCCCGTACTGCGAGGGGGACAAGGAGGACTTCTCACATGCAATCCTTTACTGCGAGTCTCGCAAAGGACCTTGCGAGTGCCACCTCTGGGGGCTCACGGACGTCGGTAGAGACAGCCCACTTTCGACCAATACAGGCTCTCTCCGCTCCCTGGCCAGGTACCTCAATGTGACCGCCACAGGCTTTCCCCCTTGTATGCCACCTTCAGACTGGGACCCCCCCTCAGAGGCCGCCCCTCACGACACGGGGCTTCCGATTCATGGCTTCAGACCCTGAATTGTGGCGCCCATCCCACTATTCGACTCGTCCTGCATTTACCGTCTTCTTGGTTGCTGGCTGGTTTTATTTTTCATTATGATTTTCGTACTTGCTTGTTTTAGTTCCTCAGGATTTTGTGTTGGCTATCGGACACCTTAGGGGGATTTTACGTTTTGGTGTAGGTTTACTTTCTTTTGTGAGTGCGCGTTTGAGATTGAGGTTTTGTTTATGCAATAGCTAGTGCTGCATGCAAGTTCTTGTACCGTAAACAATGAATACATGATGATAAAAAAAAAAGAAAAAAAAACCAAGAAAAAACAAAAGGCCGAGTAGATAGGCCATACTCCGCTTCTGCTATTTTCCCCCCCCTCCATTTCTTCCTCATCTTCAACACCATCAGCGTCTAGTGTGCCTATAGGTTCGTACTATCCTAAAGACCATCAGGCCGAAGCCTCCTTGTCACAACAGGAATGGCCTCAGTTCCCCTTCCCCCCTCTGAATACTCCTCTGTGTCAGGAGTGTACCCTCATGTCCCCCTCCTCCTGGAGTTCCTCGAACGATCCTCGATGGATACAGGAATCTCCAACTAGCTCTTCCCGCCCATCAGTTCTACAGAGCTTGATGACCTCTCCCCTGGGGAGGCCATTATTCTCCCCCTCCTCTACACCTCGCGACTAGCATCAAGGTCTATCTCCACACAAACAGATGAACTGGCCCTCGAGGTCGCTCGCCTTTCCGGACAAGTTGACGAACTCTACTCCCGTAAGGAGAAACCCCAGCGCCCTCCTGCCCCCGCCAGCCAGAATGACACCACAGCAGCGTCGCTCTCTGCCCTCCAGCTGTTGGTTAAAGACCTGGTGTCTCTGCTGACCACTCCCCTTCTGGTACCAGCAAGCCACCTACAGCCCCCACCTCAACGGACCACACCTGTAGTGCTTGTCACCCACACTGCTCAGGCAGCTCCATCCCAAAAGGGAAAAGAAATTGCCGCATCCCCCCTCACCGCTACCCGCGCCAATATGTTGACCCCCCCCTATGAGGGTGGGAGGGACATGGACATCCCCTGCTACAGTACGAAAGACTAGAAAGGGTATGGCAACTCGGCCGCATATGCGGCGAAATTCCCTCGCTCCTGGGAGGCCCAGACATACAGGGAAGGGAAGTACCCCCTCCTCTCGGAGTTCCACCCTGGCCCACGAACGACGGCTCAGTCCGGTGCCCCCTCTTATGCCCAGGCCACTACAGCTGGACAGAAAAAGAAAGGAAAAGCAAACAAAGCAAAAAGTGCTCCCTCAGCTGCCTAGGTTGCGTCTGGATCGGCACTTTCGGCCCCCTCAAAAGGGCAGAGGTGCCTCTCAGCTGCTAAGAGGCGCTTCTTTGCTCCAAGGTCTTCCCCTTCCCCGCACTCCCAGTCTGATCAACTAGCCACCTCCTTCCTGGACATTGCTGCCTCCGTCCTTCGTAATGTGGGCTGCACCCTACCCTTATCCTTCTCTACCCAGGTTAACGACAGGGGAGCGGTCACGCTTCTTGCTCTCTCCCTGTTTGTTTCCTCTACTGCATATGCCCCCTACTACAATGCCCTCGCGGCCAAGCTAAACCAGTCCTTCCCGACTAGAGATGCTCCGTGGCTTGCTTTCCACTCTGCCCCCAACGGGGTTCAGTTGGCGATACACTCCCTTCCTATCGCATACCTGCCAGAGGACAACGACGACCTCCTGCAGTCCCTCAGCAACACCATCCTGAACGTCAAGAACGTCCAGATCCTCTCCACCCGCTACTTAGATCCCGACTGCAACTCCAGATTCCTCAAGAAGGTGACTTCCGTTGTTGTGACGGTTGCGCCTGAGAATGAGGCCACAATGCTGGGCAACAGTTACCTTTTCTCCTCTCGATGTAAGATCGAGAGGGCATACTCAGCTAACAGCCTCACTCAATACTGTAACTACTGGGAATATGGACACCATTGGGCTAGATGCAAGTTTGACCACCCAGTATGCTCAATCTGTGCCCTCTCCCACCGAAAGCATGCACATTGATGCCAGAACCCCACCTGCCCAAAGGGCTGCAACCTCAGAGCAGTGGTCGACTGCTGTCCAACCCCTCCCTCGATGTGTGTGGTTTGTAAGAGCCAATACCCAGCTTTCGCTAGAGAATGCCCATCACGACCTTCCCCCTTTCCTGCCCGTAGGAAGTCTTCTATTCCGCAGAATAAGGAAGCTATGGACACGACGAATGACTCCGGTGAGGGCCCTTCAACTGGTTCACGATCCCTCTTACCCCCCTTCACTCTTGAAACACCCCATCCTAGGCGTGGTGATGCCCCCCCAACATGTCCCCCTGTCCCTGCCCCAAAACCCCAAAGTGGTGCCCTGCCGAACCCCGCATGGCAGGAATCTCCCACTCCTCTCCCCCAGCCTGAGATGCTGGAAGGCGTGTAATGGCTGGTCACACCTCCCCTGTGAGTTCCGCGCTGGCGGTGGGCTCCCTTAATCCCATATCTGTTCTACAATACAACTGCTTGGGAAGCTGGGATGTGTTTCTTTCCCTTTTTAATTCTTTTTCTCTTTTGGATTTTCCATCTACCTTGGTTGCCCTGCAAGACCCCCCCCTACATAGGAACAGACCCCTGTCATTCGCTGGTTTCAAACCCTTTCTGCCTCCCTGCCCCAATAGCAGCAAGCCCAAAGTGGCCTGCTACCTCCACCTTTTCTCTACTCAGCAGTTCTCAGTCCTCTCAGTCTTTTGGGAAGTGAGGCACTGGATGGTTGTTGACTTTCATTCGTCCATTGGTTTCTTTGACTACTTTGTCACCAAGAGTGGGATTGTGAATCTCAACATAACCTGGGACAGCTCCCCCTTTTGCCAGACCATCCCTCCTGAGATAGCCTTCCCCCACACCACCACACTGATGCTGGTCATCGCAGACTTCAATATTCATCATCCCTCGGCGGACCCTCATCGCCTTTTTCGATCTCCAACCTCAGCGCTTCAACACCCTTTTTCAAGAGAACCACCGACAAGGGCTTCTCCCTCTTGAACACCCCGGGCACCCTCACCTATTTCTCCTTCGACCATGAACTCTGTCCCTCGGTAATACACCAATCCTTCGCCAAGACCGCTCTGTCCCCCAATTTCCAGTCATGGGACACGCCCCTCCCCCCAACCAGCTCAGACCATGTCCCGATTTTCATGACCCTGTCCGAACCTCTGGCCCGCCCACCCCCTCCTGCCCCCGTGTGGATGAAAACAGATTGGCCCTCTTTCGCAGAGGAAATCAAAGCCATGAAGAACAACCCCCCACCCTCTCTCCCAAAACCCCACTCCTTCTCGGCCTGGTTCAACACGGCTCTTGACAGACTGAGGGCCATCCTCAAGCTCCATACGACGGACAAGAGGCCATCCCACAGGTCCAAGCCCTGGTGGACACCTAACCTTACCGCGCAGAGGGCTGCCTTTCACTCAACAGTTATGTCGGTGCGACGCAACTACCTCCCCTCCTCTAAACAGCGGTGCAAAGAGGCACGCCTGCTATTCTTCAAAGCCATAAAGAAGGCCAAGACCAAATACTGGAACAACTTCCTCAAGTCAGCCACCCCACAAATGCTCTGAACCGCGAAGCGCTACGCCTTTGGCAGACCCCCAGACAGGTTCCCACAGATACCCAGCGCTGATAGCCCTATGGGCATTAACAAAGCCCTGCTCTCCCATTTCTTCCCTGAAAAGTAGTCCTCACACCCTCTAGCCATCCTGAGGGAGTACAAAGATGTCCTACCATTGTCGGTGGAGGAGATCGCGATGGCTCTCAGGAACTCCTCCTCATCCTCAGCTCCCGGCCCAGACCAGATCCCCTACTCTGTCTGGAAGAAGGTCCACACTTTGAACCCCAACATCCTGACTTCCATCCTCGGCCCCCTCATTTGGTATGGGCACCACCCGCCCTCCCTGAAGATAGCCAATGGCATTGTGCTTGACAAGCCAAAAAAGCCCTCCTACGACACGCCAGCCTCATTCCGCATCAGTGTCCTACTGGAGAAGGTCTCCAAGATCCTCGAGAGGATCATGGCAACCCGCCTCTTTGCCCTCGCCCACTTCTTGGGCCTCCTGTCCCCCCACCAGACTGGCTCCCTCCCCAGCCTGAGCACCTTTGATACAGCGGCGACTCCCGCTCACGAAGTTCAGATCTTTATGCGCCCCAAACTCAAAGTCTCGACACTCTTCCTCGCCATTAAGGCTGGTTTCGACAATGTCCCAGCCCCCTTGCTCTGTGACAGACTTGCCACTAAGGCAGTCTACCTGTACATGGTATCGTGGATAAGGTCCTTCCTCCATGGCCGCCCCTGCCGCCTGGTCTTCCAGGGGGCCCCTCAGGTCTTCTCCCCGGTCTCCATTGGCACGCCCCAGGGCTCCCCAATCTCCCCCCTCCTGTTGGTCATTTACATTTCGTCCCTCCACTTCTCGCTCCCTCGGGGCCTTATCCTCTCCTATGTGGACGACTTTGCAGTCACGGTCGCCTCCGGCTCATACCGCGGGAATGTCCAGCGGTTGCAAGGGATTATATCTGTGCTTCAGGCAAAGGCTGGCAGGCTCGGCGTGTCTTTCACGATCCTAAAGACAGAGCTCATACACTGGACGACCCCGACACAGAAGGTCCACCCCCCCGTGATCCTAGTCCTAGTGGACAGACACCTCTTCTACCCCTCCAAACTAATGCGATGGCTTGGGTACTGGTTCGAATCCTCATCCACTTCATGCATTAAAGGCACTACCGCACACTTTACAAGGAGACTTGCCCTGGCCCAAGAGGCCTTCGTGACGATTAAAAGACTGTCCAGGCCTGGTAAAGGCCTCCCCCCCTTTCTCTGCCACCGTCTGGCGTCCTCCCTCATTTCCCCGATTCTCCTCTATAGAGTGGACCTCTTCTCCGCGAGTCTCACCCTCCTAGACAGGATGTCTGTCTTTTGGAAATCTGTCCAAAGGTGGATGATGAACTGTTTTTCATCGACCCTGGTAGGCATCTTGGCTTGCGAATTGGCTCTCCACCCCCTCCCACTCTTGGTCCTCTACCGTCAGAGACTGGCCGCAGTCCACCTAGTATGGCTCCCCCCCGAGGCCAACCTGGCAACCGCCAGGCTCCACCCATCTTTTCCAACCTCCTCCCCCTTATAGGCACCAGAAAACCACCGCCGCTTCACTAGGGGCTTGACATCTGTTTACGCCCCGCTCCTCAGGAAGACAGCCCCCCTCCCACCCTCCTATATACAAACACCTCCCGCTAGAGGCGATTGCTCACCGTACCCTTCAGTTTATCGGCGCCTTGGGCCCTATCCCTGTGGCCTTACCCGACCTTCTTCCTCCTGAACAACTTCCCTCGAGAGAGGGGATCCCGTCCTACCAATCGGTCAAGATACGACTACGAAACGCTCTCGCCAGGGATTGGGCCACCCAATTCTGCCCCCCCCTCCTACTACTCCTTCGCTGTGTCCCTCAAACCCCACCCCTTTATGGGTTTGGGAAGGTTTCTCGCGGGCAGGATCCACCAAATGCGCTCGGGTAAAAGCTACCTCGCTGCCCACCCCTCCTGATTCACCGACGACCTCTCTTCCCTCTGCTCTTACTGCGAGGAGGATGAGGAGGACTTCGCTCACGCCATCCGACACTGCGAGTCTCGCAAAGATCCTCGTGAGCGCCACCTCTGGGGGCTTACGGACGTCAGCAGAGACTGCCCACTATGGACCAACACAGACTCCCTCCGCTCCTTGGTGAAGTAGCTCAATGTGACCGCCACAGGCTCTCTCTTTGGCATGCCACCTGCAGACTGGGACCCTCCGTCAGAGACCGCCCCTCGCGACATGGGGCTTCCGATTCATGGCTTCAGGCCCTGAGTTGCGGCGCCCACCTTACTGTCTGATTCGCCCAGCGTTTACTGCCTTCTGGGTTGTTGGCTGGATTTATTTTTGGTTATGACTTATGTATTTGTTTGTTTTAGTTTCTTGGGATTTCATGTCGGCTATCGGACACTTTTAGGAGGATTTTATACTTTGGTGCGAGTTTTTTCCTTAGTGATTGAGTGTTTGAGATTGAGGTTTTGTTTATGCCATAGCTAGCACTGCATGCAAGTTCTTGTACCGTAAACAATGAATACATGATGATAAAAAAAAAATAAAAATAAAAAAAAAGAGGCCGCATAGATAGGCTCTTTACACTTCGTTTATGTTATTTCCTTACTTATTACTTTACGCTTTACAAATACAAAACCTTTACGCTCTTTATAAATACCTACCTATGAGACAAGGACTCTACTATAAGAGTCGAGTTGAAGAAAGAGTACGATAGACGATAAGGACCAGAGACACGAGAGTCTCTCCCATATTATTGTAGGCATAGGCCTAAGAACTATCATCGAGAGAAGAACAAGAGAAGTATCATCTACCCGTTGCTGAGAACTAATACCAGTTAAGGGATCGTAACATTGTTTGGTGTCTTTTGTGAATTTAGTTGCTATATGTGATTGTACCCTTTGTCTCTTGTAGATTTAGTTTCTATATCTGATGGCATCATATGCATCTAGTACTAGGATTGTTGCATCTTGGGCATGACCACTATACCCTCTTATATCTTGAATTGTAGTTTACATCCTGGCATTTTGCGTGTCTGATGTACAGAACCCATGGGATACAAGAGTGTATTTTTACTAATGATCATACTCATGCCATGGTTGTGACTAGTTACTACAACTCCTGTTTACTCACTTACTCGCAACTATAAGCACTCCTCCAGAGTGCCTACCAGCTCAATGTAATATTCAGATTCAATGGCAGTTTATGGCTCATTACCATTTTGTAGCTTAATGTCATTTTATGGCCTCATGTAACTTTATGGCTCAATATCATTTTGTGGCTCAATGTCAGTTTATATGATCACTTAATATCAGTTGGTAGTCCAATATCAACTTGTGACTCCAGACAACTCTATAGTTCTATGTAATTTTATGGTTCAATACAAGATGAGGAGAAAAGTATATATTATCTTATTTTAATTCACAAATAAGTCTATTTTCTCAACCTGGCTTGTTACTTAATTAAAGTAACTGTTAGGCGTATGGAAATCTAAGACAGAAAAGTGCACAGACCTCATGGTAGGATAGCTGTACACAGACCCTTGATTTACTGAAGCCAATACCCCCTCTAGGCCTCCTTATAGGGCCCGTACGTCATTAGTGAGATTTTAAGAGTTATGTCCCATAACTAAAATATCACATCAATGAAGCCCACTTCATAATGCCAAATACATCGCTGTCATCTGTCTGGCCACATACTATTCGCAGTATATATGTAAGGGGACGTTTGATGACATTGGGGAAGTGAAACGGAAGAAATCCATCAGAGGCACATTGAGATAATAAGCTTTAAACCTAGGCTTCCTAATTATAGGGCTAAAGGTGACGGGACGTTTTCGGTAAAATACTCTAAGAGGATGTCCCAGTAGTGGAGGCTATTAGGGATATACTAAATCCACTCATACCTTTCTGAGATCAGAGGAAGGTTGGTAGGTCCTAGTAATAGGACCGCTCTACAGAGGCAGGCAGACCAAGAAGAAGCACGCTCAGACAGCAAGGCCTAGATAAGTCGACGACCTGTAAAGACATTGATACATCAGACTTGGACTTGCGATTGGCACTTGTAACCGCCTCTCGGGAGATGCGGTAATCGTAGGGTTAACGGGCTTTGTTCTGTACCAAGGTGGTAACTAGCGAATCAAGTCCGGAGGCTTTAGCCAAGGTTGTTGAATAGACTTCTTACTGTATCGCAACTACTGAAGTCTCCGAGATGTTTGGTAGGTCTTAAACTAAAGATTCTTGAAGCGAACTGAAGAAAGTAACTGTTCAACCAAGTATATTGAAAACTCTGTCTGCCGAAGTCTGCTCCTTCTAACGAGAAGAGTAGCAGTTCTTAAATACACTTCCTAGGCTACCGAGAGCCTTGTTCTCATAACATAATAGACTCCAAAACGGTATCCTTGAAACCAAACATAAAACATATAGAGTATCAAACCGATACTCGAAACCAAACATAAAACATATAGAGTATCAAACCCTATACTATCAGGCTAGAGGCACACCTCGTTTCCTGAAACATATTCAAAACTCAAACAGTATCAACTGGTACATGAAATTCCTAAACCAGTAACCAGTACCAGTTACAGCACTAGGTGGCCTGGCATGAAACTAATCATGTCATGACTAAAGAGACTACTAGAACAATAGTCAACAAGACTAAACTAATATAATAGTCTATGCAGATAACTTAGTTAAAGACCGCTATTTGGTATAACAAATAGCACAGTCATCTCAATCGAGAAATACTATTCCGTAACCATACAAGGGTGTGAGAAGTTTCAAGATCAAACAGTACTCGCACTTATAAGATTTTGGATGTTAGCATATTAAAACCGGAGTGGTACTTTGGTGGCATAGTAGTTAGAAGTAGTCTGTGAACACTCAGATATGTGACATAAATAACGAAGTGCCTCCTGAGCCTTACTGATATCATCAAGCAATAGAAAAGAGATCTTATCAATATTAATTTGTTTTACACCTTAAATCTTTACCTTACCTATTTTATCGAGATGAGCCTTCCTCGACTGATTCTCCGATCAAAGATTTGGCCTACATCTCTCAGTTATACTTGAGTTTGGCATCTGCCCAACAGTAACTATCAATTTTTGAAATTCTCTTTTTATAGGCTTGAGTACTATGTCTTGTCTTAACATATGCCTTCATCTTATTAAGTAATAGCTTGTACTCTACTTGCTTAGCTCTTTTCTTTGCATTTTTTGCCTACCTCAACTGCTTTTCCACCTTTTTCACATCTGTATCTTTTCCTTTTCTTCACCATTTGGTGACCTTCAGATACATAAAGAACACCTTCTTTTTAGATTTGCCTTCTGCTTTGAGCTTGTCATCTAACATTGTGTGCCTCCTCTGCTGCTCGCATGTGTTCCATATGTTTCATTCCTAAAGCACCTGATTGTGCTTCTACTAATCCACTTTATAAAATAATTTTTCACTTATGCTAAAACCTTGATGACAAATCAAGAGTATCATGTAGTAATTCATCTCTCTACATCTTAAGACTACTAATGGTAAGTAGAATAGTACTAGTTGGTGATTGGAAATGTGGTGGTGTTACTGGCTAGATTGTAGGAATAATTGCCTCATATATCTTCTAAATTACCACTTCTGGATCATAAGGTATCAGGGTAGTTGCCTAAAAGGTAGAGTAGATTGTTGATTCTTTAAAGGTTTGCTAACATATTGAATCAATCATATCTAAAATCTCAATTTTATCAAAGTTACTACAACCAGTTCATGTTGCCACCTCAATTGCCTCTGCTTGATAATATTTATATAGTTGAAAAACAAGCACATCTAATAGCTACAAGAGGTGACTTCAAGTTGTATGTACTGAGAGGCAAAAGACAATAATCTTATAAAGATTACAGTAATTGATAAACTGTTTTGTACAGTAAGAGCCAAAGCTATCAAGTAGTGGTAGTCAATAGACCTCAACTTGATACTTACAGAAAAATTAATTAAAGTATACTAGCCACTTCATTGATAGTTCATTATAACCATAGTCAGTTTCTAATATGTCTACTAGATAATTATCTGGCACTGAGGTATTTGAATACAAAGGTTCTTGGTAATAATACCAGCAACTATTATCAGAGGAAGAAAGGCAACTTCAGTATCTGAAACTGTCTTGCATAGAGAGACAAGCTACTAATCAGTAGTACTGCCTAAATATAATTCGTGGTTTGGATCTCACATAATAATATACTGGTCTCATCTAATGCCTATTCTGAAACTAGTTTCATTAAAGTTGTAAACATCATCATCTTTGATGGTATATTTTTCCTTAGCTACTTGGTACTTTACAAACCATGCCCAAATGTCATCAGGCTAGTGGGTATTTTTCCAGTCTATATCAATAAATCATTACTTGCAACTGTGGTACTCTAGATATCTAATCAGGAATATTTAGGCCCAGTGCTTACCAACAGTCAGTGCTGGTAGATGGCCTATATGTCCTATCTGTAGAACTGTATTGGTACATCTAAATATCATTTGAAGTCTAGTACTGGTACTAACAGCAACTAGGCAGTCAAGGTACTGAAAATGAGCAAGTTCCTTGTCTTTTGAGACCTTTTAGTTGATTGATTCTCAATCTTGATAAGATTTTTGACACTGGAAGCATCTTTGAAGTTAAGATACTGGTATTTCATAGGCTTGCACCATTACTATAAGATTTGGATACTCCTCATTACCTTTATAAATAGATATAATAGCAGCCTGAATATGAGGTTTGATATCAGAATATGACTCTACTGATTGGCTGAGGAGTATAAAGGATAGTAAGTGGATTAGTGGTATGATAATATATAAGATATTAATTGTACTGAATAAAGAGAAAATGACTTTGTATTCAACTATAGTGCAGAAATAGATAAGTGTCAACCTCATTTAGGAAGGATTTTAAAGGTGTATTCTCAATCCAATACTGGCCCAAATAATATAAAAAAACTATAAAAATAAAGAAGTAAAGGAGAACATAAGTATGGTTTTTTTAAATTGTAAAGTCTAGTGTAAGAATAGGAATACAGCTTTTAAAATATGAGATTTTTGTGTAAAACTATAGGTCTTGGCAGAGCAATACAACAAGAAAATACTGACTAATTAGTATTTTATCACTCTAAGTGAACCAGGAAAGAAAAACAGAAGCTGTGACAAGACAGATCTCTGTATAGTATTATTCAACAAAGTAGCAATGGGCAGAATCAACTAGGGAACTTAACGAAGCTGTGCTACGGGGCATTTAAGTGAATGATCAAAAAATTCAGCTAGTATTCCTGAGATATTGAATGTCATAGTGTTAGGTATATGGAAATCCGAGACATGTGGACAGACCCATGGTAGGGTAACTGCGCACAGACCCTCAATTTACTGGAGTGCCAACACCCCCCTCCGGCCCCCTTATGGGGCCTGCACGTCATTAGCGAGATTTCGAGAGTTGCGTCCCATAACTAAAATGTCACATCAATAAAGCCCACTTCATAACACCGTATACGTCGCCGCCGTCCGTCCGACCGCATGCTGTTCGCAGGATATAAGGGAGGGGACCTTTCGCGACATCTGGGAAGTGGAATGGAGGAAGTCCGTAAAGGGCGCATTGAGATAGTAGGCTTCAAAGTTGGGCTTCCTAAACTATGGGCCGAAAGTGACGGGACATTTTCGGAGAAATACTCTAGGAGGATATCCCAGTAGTGAAAGCTATTAGGGGTATACCGAATCCACCCATACCCTTCTGAGATCAGCTGTAGGTTGGTTGGTCCTAGTAATAGGACCTCTCTACGGAGGCCGGCAGATCAAGGGGAAGCATGCTCAGAATGGAAGACTTAGATAAGTCGGAGACCCTTAAGACGCTGACACGTTGGGCTTGGACTTGCGATTGGCACTAGGTGACCTGGCATGAACCTGATCACTTCATGACCGAAGAGACGACTGGACGATAGTCAACAAGACTAAAGT
>JACCEG010000455.1:34808-93030 GCA_014065205.1 Tuber brumale
GAGTCACCTGGTGGTTGCCTGCTACCTGTGTGCAAGCAAGTTACTATACTGAAGAAGTTGGGACATAGCAATGCAAGATCTACCTTATAACAATACTCGACAGGAGGACAACCGATGCGGGCCGTTCCACCTACCACACGAGTCTGTGTCATATTATACGTATGTACTATCTTGCCTTCTGGCCAGAGTGTGGGATAGGGATGTACCGCTTGGGTGCGCAAGGCCCCTCTGAGGGAGCTGGACGGATAACCGAGATCCTAAGGGAAAAAACCTGGTGAAAGCGGGAACCCCATACCAGGGGAGTAAAATGGCTAATAACCGCCCGAAAATCTGCTATGAGCCTAGGTCTGGCGTGTCGGGAGAAGGCATTCAGCCTGAAAACTGGTCGCGCGGAAATAAGCGTATCGGTGAAACGCCGCTTAGTATGTAGACCCAGATTGTTAGAGCTAAAGAGTTACTAGTTTGTCTGAGGAGACCTCAATGGTCGAAACTACGCAGGCGTAGTAACAAACATCTTGTTACCTACACCCAACACCGACGATGCCCAAACGAAAGAACCAAGAAAATCTTCTCCGCACTAAGCGCATGGAGTTAGAAGCCCCAAAACCAAAACGCTACAACTGTCCGGAGGGGATCACTTACCTCCATATACACGATAAGCAATACAAAGTTAAAGTCTTGTTAGATTCGGGATCCAAAGTATTCCTTATCAACAAAGACCAAGTTGAAGACCTTCGCGTTCCCTCTATAAAAAGCGACAATGCAGTTGATATCTTAGGCTTTGACGGATCGTCAGCCGCCTCTGGAGGGAAGTGTTACACCCTCCCAATAAAATTGGAAATAGGAAAAAACCGACACATGTCTGAAGTGTCGTGTGAAGTGGCTAAGGCAGGTCACTATGGAATGATAATTCCTTTTAGTTGGTGGCATCGTGAACACCCAGTATCTCACATAGAAGATGCAGAAAATTGGACCTTCTCCGCAAAATGTTGCGAAAACTGTGTGGAGGAAGATGAAGGAATAGCAGATATGTTCGAATATGATGAATCCGTCGCTTGGAATCCTAATGCCTGCCGCATCGGAAGAATCGGAGCCATCGAAAATGCGGTGGAACTCGAATCATTGCCGAAAAAATACTGGAATTACAAACATTTATTTGAAGCAGAGACAGCAGAAAAACTAGCTCCAAGACGAACATTCCATCACGAAATCAAACTGATTCCCGGATCAACTCCCCCATGGGGGCCGATATATCCACTATCCGAAAAACAGCTTCAGGCATTACGAGAATACTTGGAAACAATGATCAAACAAGGAGAAATCACACATTGAGCCAATCACCAGCAGGCGCACCTATATTATTCGTACCTAAACCAGATGGTAGATTACGTCTAGTTGTGGATTATCGAAATCTGAATAAGATTACTATCCTCAACAAACATCACCTGCCACTAATGTCCGAACTCAGAGATAGAGTAGCCGGCGCAAAGATCTTCACCAAGTTAGACCTTAAGGACGGCTACCACCTGATTAGGATAAAAGAAGGGGATGAGTGGAAGACAGCATTCTNAGCCGGCGCAAAGATCTTCACCAAGTTAGACCTTAAGGACGGCTACCACCTGATTAGGATAAAAGAAGGGGATGAGTGGAAGACAGCGTTCCGTACGAGATACGGACACTACGAATATAAGGTTATGCCTTCTGGATTGGTCAACGCTCCGGCAACCTTCCAAGATATGATGAACAAAGTTCTACACGAATACTTGGACGTCGGAGTTGTGTGTTACCTTGATGATATTCTCATCTACTCAAAGGATGAAAAAAACATATCGAAGCCGTTAAGAAAGTTTTACCAAGTCTATCAGACTTTCAGTTACCGGTATCGCTAAAGAAATCGACATTCCATGCCACGGAGGTGGAATTCCTGGGTTATATGGTGGCGGTCGATGGGGTGTCTATGAGCACCCGAAAGGTGGAATCCATAATGGTTTGGAAAGCGCCTAAGTCGGTTAGAGAAGTACAAGTCTTTATGGGGTTTGCTAACTTCTACCGACGATTTATAAAAAACTTCTCGGCTATTTGCAAGCCAATAACCGAGACATTACAAGCAAATCCTAAGAATTTTAAATGTGGAATTGAACAAAACACTGCTTTCGAAGAGCTAAAGCACCATTTCACCACAGCTCCCATACTCCACCACTTTTTTCCAGAGAGAAACAGTGGTAGAAACGGACGCCAGCGATTTTGCACTCGGCTGTGTCCTTTCTCAATACTTTGAGAAAAGATTACATCCAGTAGCGTTCCATTCCAGAAAATTAAACTCGGCGGAGCGCAATTATGAAATCCACGATAAAGAACTTCTCGCGATCCTGGAAGCCTTTAAAGAATGGAGACACTACTTGATCGGAACGGAGAAACCAATCACAGTCTTTACCGACCATCAGAACCTACAATACTTCCTCACCTCAAAAGTCTGGAGTGGCCTTCAAATTCAATTGGCTCAGAAGTTGGTAGAATACAATTTTCGCATTGTATACCGACCAGGCACAAAGGGCGGAAAGCCTGATGCATTAAGCAGACGGCCGGAGTACCGTCCTGAGGAGGGAGCTACGCATCGTGAACAGAAAATTTTTACAAAAGAAAATTTCTTGGTATTGCTGGTAGCGAGGGTAGGCGATGAAGGAGAGGACTGGGATGGAGATAAGGATTTGGATTTGGAACCTCGAAGAGGTGGAAAGGAACCCGTTATTAGGGTCAAGAGATTGAGCAAAAAAGCATACTTGCCAACAAAGGGCTCAAGAATGGCAGCAGGGCATGACCTGTACGCCATAGAAGATGACATTGTCCCGAAATATGGACCAGCGTTAATAAGGACGGGTATAGCTGTAGGGCTACCCGAAGGGACATATGGAAGAGTTGCCCCAAGAAGTGGATTAGCGGTCCGAAGCGGAATCTCTACCGGCGCAGGAGTAATCGATGCTGACTACACCGGCGAACTCAAAGTCGTACTTTTCAACCATAAAGATGTGGACTGCCAAATAAGAATGGGCGATCGCATAGCTCAATTGGTGGTAGAAAAGGTCAACACCTCGGACATGATGGAAGTCGACGACTTGGAAGAAATGGAGCGAGGAACCGCGGGACTCGGAAGCACCGATATAGCGACAAGATCCTTAATCGTCAAGGAACAGGAACCTAGCATCAGTTACCTACAGGCATCAGCTAAAGACAACGAACATTGGTACAATATTTCAGAAATACCCGAAAAGGTTCTGATGTCAAATGCTATTATCCTGCAAAAAGGTATGAAGCAGTTAAATCCTGAATTCCTAAGCGAGATAGAGGCAGCTATCGGGACAGATGCAGTTTGGAGGCAACGGAGGGAAGAACTCATTAGGTTACGAGACGAAGGAAAGGATTTTCCCAAAGACTAGACCTTAACCGACGATCTACTGTATTATAAGCAAAGACTATTTGTACCAAACAGTCAGGCGCTATATACCAAGATTGCAGAAGGATGTCACGATGGAAAAGTTGTAGGACATTTCGGACAAGAAAAAACTTTGGAAATAATCATGAGAGACTTCTACTGGAAAGGACTTGCGGCATGGGTCAATGACTACGTACGATCCTGTGATGAATGCCAACATAACAAATCGCCTAGACATACTAAGTACGGATTACTGCAACCATTGCAAATACCCTACGCGGCATGGGCATCTATCTCGGTGGACTTCATCACACAACTACCAGAGTCACAAGGGTGTACTGTTAGGCATATGAAAATCCGAGACATGTGCACAGACCCACGGAAGGGTAACTGCGCACAGACCCTTAATTTACCGGAGTGCCAACACCCCCCTCCGGCCCCCTTATGGGGCCCGCACGTCATTAGCGAGATTTCGAGAGTTGCGTCCCATAACTAAAATGTCACATCAATGAAGCCCACTTCATAACACCATATACGTCGCCGCCGTCCGTCCGACCGCATGCTGTTCGCAGGATATATGAGAGGGGACCTTTGGCGACATCTGGGAAGTGGAACGGAGGAAATCCGTCGGAGGCGCATTGAGATAGTAGGCTTCAAAGTTAGGCTTCCTAACTATGGGCCGAAAGTGACGGGACGTTTTCGGCGAAATACTCCAAGAGGATATCCCAGTGGCGGAAGCTATTAGGGGTATACCGAATCCACCCATACCCTTCTGAGATCAGCTGTAGGTTGGTTGGTCCTAGTAATAGGACCCCTCTACGGAGGCCGGCGGACCAAGGGGAAGCACGCTCAGAAAGGAAGACCTAGATAAGTCGGAGACCCTTAAGACGCTGACACGTCGGGCTCGGACTTGCGATTGGCACTAGGTGGCCCGGCATGAACCTGATCACTTCATGACTGAAGAGACGACTGGACGATAGTCAACAAGACTAAAGTCATATAAAAGTCTATGAGGACATCTAAGTTGGAGGCGACTGTTTGGCATAATAAATAGCGCAGTCATCTCAACGGAGGAATACTATTCCGAGTCCGCGAAAGGGTGTGATAAGTTTCAGGGTCAAACGGTGTTCGCACTTATAAGATTCTGGACGTTTGCGTATTAAAACCAGAGTGGTACCTCGGAGGCATAGTAGTTAGAAGTAGTCCGCGAACACTCAGACGCGGGATATAAATATCGAAGTGCCTCCCGAGCTTTACAGACATCATCAAGCAACGGAGAAGAGATCTTATCAATATAAAATTGTTTACGCTATAAATCTTTACCTTACTTTTATTTTATCGAGATGAGCCTTCCTCGACAGATTCTCCGAACAAAGATTTTGGCCTACATCCCTCGGTTATATACTTGAGTTTGGCGTCCGCCTAACACATAGACCTAATGAGAAGAATAACAAAATGTGCCTAAATGGAGTAATATATTGTGCTAGGGTATTAATTGCTCAAGAGCTAGATTTTATGGTGCAGAAAAGTCACTTGAAGGAAGAAGTGGAAGTAGCTGGCCATTTAGTCTACTTTTTTCCTAAATTTCATTGTGAGCTCAATTTCATTAAGTATTATTGAGGGGCAGCAAAGTGGTATGCTCATTGGAAATTTGGATACAATATCTGTGCATTACTCAAAATGGTACCAGAATGCTTGAATTCTGCGAAGCTAATATTGATATGGAAGTTTAGGGTACATAGTGAAAAAATAATGAGCGCATACTATGAAGGTATAGCTTATAGTACAACAAACTTCAAAAAAAAGGTTACCAAAATATATACAAGCAATCACAAAGTCTCAGACCCTCAAACTGTTATATTACATTAATATATTATTTTAAATCTGCCCTATTTACACTCCTTCATAGTCAATCACTAATAGTCTTGGCATTGATATTGTACAGCCACTGTTGCATTTCTCTGTGCCACATGGTTGACACTCTTACATTGTTGAACCCATATACTAATGCTACTTAAAGTCTAACAGTATGAAAAATTTACATTGACAAAGTAACATTGAGCTACAGAGTTACATGAGACTACAAACTGACATTGAGCCATAAAATAATATTGAGCCACAAAACAACATTGAGTCACAAACTAACATTGAGACTAAATATTATGTTAAGCTAGCAGGCATTCTCGAGGAGCGCCCATGATTGTAAGTGAGCAAATAGGAGTTGTGACAACTAGCCACAACTGGGGCACGAGTATCATATAGCAAATAAAAATTTATGATATATACTGGCATCATAGTACAAAACCTCTTCCTCACTATGTTAGTCTAGAATCATGACATCAGCATACTATAGTATAACAGGCCACAGAGTAACACTAGAATAACATGAAGCATTTGGAGGATTTGGCTATTGAATCAGATTCTGATTCTTCTACATTTCAAGATTCTATTATAAGAAATGCTAATTTTGTTGGCTTTTATTAAAACCAGAATACCTATTCAGAGATACTATTAGATAGTTAATAATCTATATTATCTACATTAGTGAAACCTATTAAAAAGGTCTGTATTGTATCACACTTGATTTGCATTGCACTTGGTTTTCCTAACTATGAGTAATGCAAAATAAGAGGAGAACTGACTATTAATAATTACTTTGGAAATTCATATAAAGAGCTAACTATATCGTGGAAACCTATTGTCTTAGAATTTACTATACGTTATTTAAATTTCAGGAGGCTGAAGAATATTAGCATAAGAACCACAGACATGTTTCCAATATTACCGCCACTAAATAATAAATAGTACTCCTCCTTTCCACTATAGTTTTTATAATTTAGTTCTCTCTTAGTATATTATCATATAATAATATATTATTCATATGATTTTACTTATATTTGTTTTCTTTATACTTATAGGTTAATGGTAAAATTTAAACCTTATATCCAAAAACTTTTTCTTTACAGATCATCACATAGTAAAATAAGCTCTTGATAAACAAATTTGCACAACCTCATCTAACACTCTACACACAGCCAGGTTCCCTTTTTGCACTGCATGAACCATAATCGCAATAATAGGCGTAGATCCTCCTAATTTTTCCGCTTAAATTTTTCACTTTAAATTTTTCATTTCATTTTATTTTATAGCCATGGTAGCACATTTATGGGGCGTGAAGTGAATGGCTTAATGCTTAATGTGGATTGCGTGTCGTACAGGCGCCAGGGATGATGGTGTTTTCGTACAGGCGCTGTACAGTACAAGACAGGGGTAGTTAACCAACAAATTACCGGTATCCCAGCTTGGTACGAAACATTTTTGTCTGGCATTGTAGCAACATATTGATGGTTAGTAAACTGTCTCATGTGCTAAATTTACCTGTGCAATCAATGATACGAGTATTTCGCACGTGCTATCCCCACCCCAAGAGCTGGAATAATAGGATCTCACGTCAAGGCAGCCAGAATTCCCCTCTGCAGGTAGATAAAGGTGGGTCACCCTGAGGGAAGCTGACATTCAACCCTCCCGAGGTCAAATAGAGAAAAATATCACACCTTACCAGGAGTGTCGACTCCAACGCCCTAGCCTGGAACTCAATTACTCGACTTCTTGCAGTACTCACAGGTAGTAGGGTGTTCATTATCCCTACCAGGAGTTCGAGCTGTGGGTGCGTGGTGTTTTGACCCATCCTTAGCACTCTGACTACCAATAGTAAGGGAATTTTCACCTTTCTAAACCCCTCTACGGTATTTATTGGAATAATTGAACCTCGAGCTAAGACGCCCAAAGTTCCCTATCTTGGATAGGGGGGGGATATTGGAAAAACTGACCTGCCCAACCTAGGCGAGGACAAAAGCAGTAAAAAAGGGCCGCACCTTACTTGCAAAGGCAACTCTAACGGCACAGAGTGAGGTTCAATTCCTGCAGAAAACATACTACCTCCAGCAAAGCAAAGCAGTGGCCATGTCAACGTTTGCCCAGCGATCGGGCCCAAACCGAAATTCTCGAATCAGCCCTTCGCACTTAAATGTGCTCCCACGCCTAACCCCGCCTCCACCGCTACCGCCGACTTCACAACGAGGGCAAGGAAGGTACGAAGTGGTGATCGTGGGCTCGTAGGTTCCTCCCATCCTACTCCTCCTCTGCATACTCTGACAGCCCATCAGTGGCCCAGCCGGAATCCTCTCCTCGGTTCTCCTAACCCGCTACGGCATAACAAGTGTCCTAACCGTTGACGACAAGCACTCCCTAACAGAACTCGGCCATGCAGATGGCCTCCAGCCACGCACCCTAGAGGTCCTCCAATCACTTGACCTTGCTCACGAGGTCCTTACCCAGGGTTGCCAATTCCATGAAGTGGGCTTTTGGAACCCCGGCCCGGAGAATAAAGGCATTGTTAGAACCAATCGAGTGCCGAATATTTCGGTGCCGGCGAGGTTCCCCCATGAGACCACGATGCATCAAGGGAGGGTTGAGAGAATTCTGAACGAGGATTTAGAGAGGAATGGTAGGAGGGTGGAGAGGGGTTGGAGGGTTACCGGGTTTGAGATTGACACGCCGGTGGAGGAGGAAGGATTTCCGGTTGTTGTTAGGATGGTAAAGACCGGAGAGGGGTGGAAAGGGGAGGAGAGGGTAGTTAGGTGTAAGTATTTACTTGGAGCAGATGGAGCTAGGAGTGTGGTCAGGCGGGGTATGGGGTTAAGACTTGAGGGGGATCATACGGATCATGTTTGGTGTGTTCTCACAGATTATTCCTCTGGATGGCTCATAACTGACTAGCAGGCCAGGGGCGTCATGGATACCGTGGTAAAAACAACATTTCCGGATATCAGGAGGAAATGCCCCATTGTGAGTCTTCCTTAATATCCTCCAAGCAGGTGGTTGCAGCTGAAATAGAAAATAGCACTCCCCAATAGGATCAGTATTACTTGTCCCCCGAGAACGCATCTCCCCGACGCAAGCAATTACAAGAATCTACTGTCAGATGGAAGGCGAAGTGGAGAAAGACCCTGATCTCGACAACGTTCAAAAGGACACCCACACGCCCGCCATCAGCGATGCCAAACACATCGTGAGAGAACGTCGCAGCAAGATCTCTGTTCAACAAATCCAATTGCAGACCAAGAGAGTACTCTCTCCTTATAGTATTGAATTTGGAGAGGTAGATTGGTGGGTACGTTCACACTTACAGTGCATGACTGGCTTTATGAAGAAAGTGCGAGTGCTAAAATATGTTACCAACAGGCAGCCTACCAGGTTGGTCAACGTGTCTCCCCACGATTTTCCCAACCCGACTGTCGCGGCACTCTTCGCGTGCACATCGCCGGCGATGCCTGCCACACGCACAGCCCGAAATCTGGCCAGGGTATGAATGTTTCCATGATGGACGCGTACAATTTCTCTTGGAAAGTAGCTCATGTGCTCAACGGGCTCGCGCCACCAAACTCTGACCTGTTAGCTACCTACCAGCACGAGCGGCTGGACATCGCTCGGCAACTAATCGAATTTGACCGCGAGTTTTCTAAAATGTTCTCTGGACGGATCAGCACCGATCATGGACTTAGTCATGAGCAGTTTCAGGCAGTGTATATGAAAATGTGTGGGTTCACCAGTGGCTGTGGGATTGAGTATCGGGAGGGGATTCTTGTAAAGAGTGGTCGCGGACCGCTCAAGGAACGGGGAGGGGAAGATGAGTATTTGACGCCAGGGAGGAGGGTTGTTAATGCTAAAGTAGTGCGGTTTTGTGATGGAAACCCTAGGGACATTCAAGATGGTATCCCCCCACCCCTATCCCTTCTTTAACCTGGCCCCTAACGTCCAGAAGACCTCCCATCAACAGCTCGCTACAGAATCTTAACCCTCCTCCCCACCTCATCGAAGCATTTTCCCGACAAATATGCGAAGCTCCTCACAGACTTAGCCTCCAGGATACCTTCAACATTCCCACCATCCATGATTGAGGTGCTCGTTTTCTTCCCCGGTGAGCGAGGGAATCTAGAATGGACTGACTTCCCGCCGAGTGTACGGGAGAAATCAGAGTGGCTGGTTTTTGGAGATGAGTTTGGGGAGCTGTATGATGCTTGGGGGGTTGATGAGGGGCTCGGTGCGTTGGCGGTCGTGAGGCCTGATGGGTACGTTGGGGTTGTGGCGGGGTTAAGTGAGGCTGTAGTGGTTGAGAACTGGTTGGGGAAAGTGTTGGTCCAGGGGCAGACGCTTGGTGGAAAAAAAAATTCGTCTAAGTTGTGAATACCGTCCCTCCGGGAAGACGGCGATTAATATTTTTTTGAAGAATTGACCTGAAAGGACCTAACTATTTAGGAGAAGATCATCCTAACTACAAATGCACATGTAGACAGGCTGGCATATAGGAATGTAGCCATGATCCATCCGATTCTAGTTCCTATCATAATATGATACAGTACAGTATCGTAAAAATACCGTAAACTTATCAGACAAGTTTAGTAGGGCCAGTATGATATAAAAAAATACACTTTAGATCTCAATGGAGATGTAACGGGGAGAGAGGGTGGTTACATATGGACCACCGGGGAGCGGGAGAACGCGCGGTTTTGCCGTTGACAGACACTATCCGATCATGCTTGATCACTCTATATATATATTCGACATATGTGTCCAGTAGTCATGTGATATCCTGGGTGATACTATTATTAATTCTTCTACACAAATCCCTTCAAAATCCATGCCACAAAAAAATGTCCTCACTTTCATCATCCCCCATCCCACGCCAAGCGGTAGAAACGGTATCGGCCTAACGGAATAGCCCCAATGATTCCGGCTCACCCGTCTTGGAGTAACTGTTGTTTCGTGAAAGTGGCTTTATTATAATAGCTAAAGTGTTGGTAGCTGGGAGTCGAATTGAACTAAACTGCTTAAATCTCTACCACATCTTGAGTTACGAAAGTAGCTCTAGCCGAGAAAAACCGCTGATAGTAGACTAGACCTGAGCACAACCAAGCACTCGATCGGGGTCTACAAATTCGCTCGAGTACTTGACCATGGGGTCCTCTCGGCCAGACCATGCTCGAGCATAACCCTCATAACCTACCCGAGCATGCTCGTGTCTATCACAAAGTTTGGGCTTTTAATTGCACAAGCCCCGGCATTGCAGACAAGAATATCATGAGCCCAAATTTGCCCTTCCCCAATTACACTACCTTGCACGCGATCATATTCATATGCTACCAAGGCCTCACCTTCAAATCTTTTGTCCAATCATCCCTCGATTTCTGCGGGCTTGCTGTCCCAGATATACTTGTTATAAGGAAGGTTATTCTTTAATCCGCACTTCCCGCGACGTGAGCTCCTATGACCAAGGACTGTACCCACCGGTGGTCATATTTTGTAGTGCGGGGTATGGCTTTCCTGCGCTGTGTATATAATATTACTTTAAAGTTGTGGTTTGCATAACATGATACTTCTACAGGATTTGTGGTATAGGATACTGTAACGTATCTTTTCATTCGAACACTGGATCTAGTGCGGGACTTTAGGGTTTGTACTCTTTGTTAGGGTATGATACAATACAGGTTCTCTCACCACCACCCCACTTCTGTTTGAGAATCAGTTTTCAAGCTATTTTTCTGTATCACCCTCTTCTCTCAACTCCAATGCTCTCGGGCCTGGGTGCTGGGGGGGGGGGGGGGGTAGGAAAGGTATTGCTTTGTCATAAATTTATTCATCAATCTCTAAACTAATGGTAAAGATAGTATTACCGGTATGCATAAAACATAATAAAATTATCCAGATCTTTCCAAGGATCGTCACACACATGCCTCATTGCCACCATGGATGCCCGCATATACCTGCACACTCCCGTGGTGGCAAAGGAAAGATGTACTTGAAGGGCCTTCGACAAATCTACTACACTCCTATACAAAACCACAACACCCCCCCCCCCCACCACCACTTCCACGATTAGCCTCCAACACACTAACTTCCATCGCCAAATTTAGCGCTCCCGGAATTTGAGTAACCCAGATAGTAAACCCTAACTCATAACTCCCCCGAACAAATGTGTGCACAGCCGTTCCTGTCGCAGGGTACGCCCAAATAATACTAGAGGATACCAAAATTGCAGGAAATACTAACAAAGACGGAAGAAATGGAGTCGACTTAAGGTATCCCCGGGAGGTTTATAGCGGGTTTCTTGGCTGGCTGTTGGAGTTCGGTTGGGAAAGGTCGCTACGATCTGATGGGGCTGCAGAGTTCCTGTGGACATGCATATTTCCGGGGTTGTGGAGATACCCGAGGGCACGAAAATCCATACCGCTTATGATATCATACTTTGTACCTTTCCTTTGGGGGGGTGGAAGTACAGTCCTCGTGACCGGCGATACTCATTGACTTTCCGCCAGGGAAAGCAGCAAAGTTTTTATACATTCCAGTCACTAGTACGAACCCGGCCGATGGCATTTCTGTAATAAGAACTATTTCAAGGAAATTTTGTTCAAGTATAGTTGAGTGTTACAGCAATTAACATGAAGCCAATTAATTCTTAATAACAGGCTAGTATTCAGTACGAACCTTCTTAATCTCCTTTTTTTTTTTTACCCTAGATATAAACTACTCGTAGGTACTTCAACTTTGGCCAAGGAAATACTAAAACCCAACCACCGCGAAAATCCAAATTCCCAATTAACCTAGTTCAGAATATCATACAACTCGAACCCGAAGCACGGCGATCACGAAATCTCACTCGAACACCGATTACACTCCCCTCCAGCTACTGCATCTCCAATCTCCCGCTTGAAAAAGGCTTTCTCTCGTGTCAGACCTCGACACGCACAGCCTCCCTCCCAATCGACCAAACACGAATTTTAAAGAAGCCTTCGACCGGCCCAAACGCCTATCTTTACATTTCCCCCCACCCCCCAACTCGATAAAACCGCGCGACACCACCTGCACTGTATCACCGATTGCAAAGCCACAATGTAGCATTCAACGCCACAGTACCCAAGCCACCGCGAGGTCGGAACTTCCATCCCCCTCCATAACCACCATCCGTTCATACAGTACCATATCGAATTTTTTTTTTTTTTACGAAAACGGGGTTTCCGCTGTTTTGAACTTGAACCAGAGCCCCCCTGCCTTATGCTAACTTATATGATACTGTAAATAGAGAAAACGAGAGGCTCGGAGAAACACCAACCAACCAACCACAACCTCGGCACATGTTGATGTCCCTTAATCGCCATCCCGAACGATCATCTATACATACCGTAGTCTACAAGTATTATCACTGCGAGCGTGCGTGCATGAAATCACCCCGTTTACATTAATACAGAAAATTCAGCTCCAGGGTTTTTGAGGGAAAATTAAATTTTTTTTTTTCCGCATACAAATATGGATGACCCACTTTCGACCAACCGGGGGCTGAATGCGTTTAACCTATCCATTTCCCTGCCCAGTTCATACTTATTAATACCATGCTCGAGTACGAGTTCCCAACGGCGTTAGTGGGGTATATACAGTACTCGAGTACAGTGCGACCCATTGCTGTGGTAAACAAAAGTTCAAGATCACGTTCAGGGCTCCCCTGAAATATCATAGCTCGAGGGTTGAAGAGGGTGGCTGGGTCATAGAGACTGGTTGGTGGCTCGGTCAAGACTGCTTCGGTGAGGGCCCACGGAGGATTTATCATATGATACTTGTATCGTACCGGTGTTGTTCTACTCGAGTACCTACGGTAGTTAGGTGGGGTGGTCTCAATCGTGGTTCAGCCAATACTCGTGAAACGAGGGTTGGTTACTATCTGCTATATTGGGGGGGAGTGATGTAGAGTAACGTGGTTTGACACATGAGTGAATTGAATACGATGAATGAACGTAGGACATCTTGCAATTGTATTGTACAAATACTAGTACTAGTACTCGTGTTCTACGATAGTAGTGATTTATGCGTTAGTGTAGTAGTGTGGTTGTGTGTGGTTGTTGGCCATCGGTGTGGTGAAATAAGGTATTGCGATAAGTCTGATATCTACACTCGATACTGTACGAACTCGGACTGACTTTTTGTGGATTGTTTTTTTTGTTTTCCTTTGTCTTCTTTGCCCCTCCTGCCAGCAGTTTATATTGCTTTCCCCCTCGCTCCCCTCCTCCTACCAATCTAGATACGACGCCGCCTGCTCCAATTAGCTCCCTCCCGAGAAAGGAGAAAGGAGAGAGAGAAAGAAAGCGCAAACCTTCAAATCGTCTGCATTCAACAAATCCACCCCCTCCTGCATGAGCACACCCCAGACCGCGTTCCGAACACTAATCGGCCAGCCGGGAGTATCCCAATAGCGCACCATGATACCCCTCTTATGCGCCTCAGCAATATGGGCGCGCACAATGCGTTTCTGCTCCTTCGTCATCCCCCGTCCCCATACAACACTACCAACATCGCGTCCGAACTGTCCGGATGCGACGATGGTAGTGTTGGGGGTGTAGCGGCCATTGGACAGGTCGCGCAGCGGAGCGTCGTAAAAGTAGTCGCGGTAGGTAGAGTTCGCAATAATAGAGTCGAAGGGCGCGTCGCCGGTGAGATGCACGGTGATTTGTCCGTGCACGACGTGCGTACCGTTAAAGTGCGTGAGATAGTTTACTGGGGTTCGCAGCGCCTCCAGGTGCGCGATAACAACGGGCAGGGTGTTGTGACCGGGGGTCTTGAAGTCGACGAACAGGTGCGTCGTCTGACCGGGGTCGACGTCCCAGATGCCGTTCCTTCCGCCCACTGGCTCGCCCGGCTCCTCGTCGTCACCCTTCCGGGGGTGGGTGAATTCCGTGTCTGGGTTCTGCGAGTCCAGCATCTCCCGCAGCGGATCCACATAGAGGCTTCTGAAGGTCCGGTTCCTTGTCAGGCTTGCGATGTCGTGGCCTATGAAGAGCTCACCACTGTACTCCCATACGTCCGCTTCTATTGAGATGCACCCATAACTGATCGCCGTGTAGGCTGGAACGCGGCGCCAGTAGTCGTTGTGACTATGGATTGGCTTGGGCAGGATGTCCCGCGTTCGACTTGTCGGGTAGGCGGACTTCGAGGGTGGGAAGTTGAGGAGGAGGGTCTGCAGGTCGGTGGTGTAGATTACTCTCACGATGGTTGTGGCGATTGAGAAGAGTTGGGTTGCGCAACTGTTTTTACACAATTTCCTTTAGCATGATAATTGTAAGGGGGAAGGGGAGAGGGGGAAACGCACAGCACGAATAATACAAAGAATGAGAAACTCCCGATTAGCCTTCCCAGACGATTATACCGGCCCACCGCTCCTTCTATTGGGGGAACGGTTCCGGCCGCCAACATCTTTGCTCTCCGTCGTACCCTCGCGATAGAGGGATAATGGTTAAAGAGGGAGGGAGGGAGGGAGAGGAGAGGAGGGGGAACGCAAGGAAAAGGAAGAGGAGAAGTATAGGAGGATGAGGAAGTGAAAAATGTGCGTGGGGGGGGAGCACCCAAGAAAAGAGGGACCATAAGCTTAGACTAAACCAAAGTGAAGATATAATAACCTACTCGAGTACCGTTAGCTCAGCGTGCTAAAGTAGATTTTGCTGCCACAGCGGGTGTTATCACAGGACCGTGACCGTGACAGCCAACCAACCACCATCACGGCGACGAATGATGCACCCACGTGCGATTGACCCGGTTCCCTTTCTACGCGGAACCTTTTTTCGGTGTCAGAGACCGAGGAGAGGAGGTAGTCTATAGCCCGCTTGTAATCGCGGTAGAGTAATAATATCATATCATATTATGTATCATACTTGTGCGTAGAATTCGGTCTCTTTCCCCATCCACCATACGCCACATTCCTTCCCTCGAATAGAAAGGATGGTACAGTACTAGTACAGTACTCGAGTACCATGCGGGTAGTGTAACAGTTTGGTGCATTTCACGCCAAAAGTGAAAACTCTTTGGTATAATAGGCTTATAACCCAACCAGGAGGTATTCGGCTATAGCCATTTTTTCCCCCAAGGAAGAAACATTTACCTATTGCGATAAGCACATCAAAGATTTGAGAAAGAATATTTGCATTATTGAAGCCAGCACGAGCTGCCGAAAACCTAGATTTCCAAATCAAAGTGCCGGTACCTCCTTCTACGAGCTTCCGTATAAATTTCCAGGCGCTTAAACCGAATCACCAAGCTCAGCTGCACAAGTAAATTCCATAGCAGGAGATCCCCAGGTCCCAATCAACGGTAGACTAAGACATTGATCCCTAGTTAACGAGGATGTTAGCACAGCGAGCTCGAACAGCCCAATTGTCCCATTTTTTTCAGACAATCTTGGCGTGGCTTTGACTCAGTTACCAGGGGGTACTCGAGTACTCGAGTACCTTCGTACTTGTATAATATGATAAGGTAGACCATGATAGTCTAGAGCGCAATGAACGACCAACAACGAGCCATGTCAAAGCCCCACCGACGCTCTCACACCTCGAAATACGGTAAGAAGCGGTCGAAAGGAAAACCTACGACACTATTGCGTCAAGGTCATAGCCATGAAAGATTTAGCTTAACCAGTCCCGGCTATACAAGGGTTAGGATACGGCCTTTTCTACTCGAGCATCGCCATTTTGCGACAAAAGCAGGGAATGCACTCTACAGTACCTGTACAGTACTGTACCGGTACTGTACATGAATATTTTTTATATGATGGTATTTTTGAAAATACCACACTTCCTACCACTTACACACAAAGCAGGATAATCTCATACGGTAGTCATCCACCGGTAACAGATTCTCTGCCCCACTTCTTTTGTGTGAATCAAAAGGCGACACCGGGCCTACAGGCTGCTGAGGGGCAGGGAAAACATGTTGGCGAAATGTGGTGGGACAATCAAGTGAGATATTTTGCAACATTATAATTCTCCTTGCTTCTCGGTATCGGGACCTCTTGCTGCTTCTCTCCCTCGCATATAAATTTATAATAAGGACAGGCGCACCTGCTGTGACTGTCGTACCGGTATGGAATTTTTATTGTCTTTGGACTTACGATACCTACCCCGAGTACCGGGAAGTATATGGCTTTCAAAAATATCACCAACAATAACATAATACTATGATGTACAGTACAGTACATGCCAAACAAGCCTTGGTATACTGACCCAACTACCGATATACCGGGGCAATGAAAAATGATACAAAACAAACTTAAAACACGTCAAGCAGGTTCCATATGTCTACTTCCGTTCATCCAGAAAAGCAGTAAACCATTACCACTGTACTGTACACGCCAGTTATCCCCCAGTGCTTGTCTATGGCATTCGCAGATGCGCACCCACTTCGCCACTCACTGTGAAGAGAACACAAGCAATGTAGAACGTAACCGATCGACAGCAGTTTCTCACGAAAGAAAAAAAACACAACTCCATCCAGTGACCAAATGATAAGGAAGAACACACCAATCATCCCCGGAATTTAACTATAAAAAAAAAACAGAACAGAACGGAGAAGGATACTTTTCGCAAGCCGCTGGAAAGCCTTTGTTTATAAGCGGGAAAACAGCGTGGGGAAAAACCAAGAGCAAAGGAAATGGTTTCAAAGAAATTGAACCAGGTTTATCGGAGCTAGGCTTCTCGCTAACATTCTGGCAGGATTATCACTGGTTCCACTATTAGTGGTGGTGTTTGTCATAGTCAACCCACCCATCTCGCACCAGTTGAGCACGGGCAGACAGCTGAGGTATTTGCACCATCCACAAGTCTTCTTGTACTTGTAAAAATTGTTGACAAGGACAATCATGACGATTAGCGCTGTCGCAAGGGTAACTGCACGAACAAGCCACCACGCCCACCAAAGTGGCTTGCGCCCCTTGAAGAATCCCGCAGGGTTCTTGAAAAACCCTCCAAAGCCACCGGGAAGCGCAGAATGGGGGTTCGCAGCGTACGGCGGTCTGTTGGTTGTCATCGGAGTGTAAGGTGGTTCGCCAGCGCCGATCTTCAGTCGGATCGACGGTGGAGAATGCAAGACGGTGAGCCCGAGAAAAAGCCCCATCAGGAATCCTCCAATGTGTGAAAAGTTGTCCAAGCCAGGTAACAGTCCAATGACAAAACAGATGATGATTTCAATCAGAAGAAATGCGAGATCCTTCTTTGGCGACTTGCGTGACCCCCAAGTCCATATTAAATCTAGAAGCATCAATGCGAAAATTCCAAACAAAGATCCGGAACAGCCCCTACTTTGCGTCAGTGCATAATCTTTCCCAAGAATGTTCGTAGAGGCTCACGTGCTAGGCTGTCCGACAGGAGCAAAATTTCCTCCAAACACAAACCCGAAAATTCCTGCCGCGAAATATACTATGGCAAACCTCAAATGCCCAATATCCCTTTCCATGTCCGTACCAAGTTTGAGCTGAACCAGCATGTTAAACGCAATATGAATCAACCCGGCGTGTAAAAATATTGGTGTGATAAATCGATACCATTGGTTTGGCTCGCCGCCTGCTCGTGCAGCTCCTCCAAGGTCGCTTGGGATGTTGGCCCCATCGAAGCCGCACCATTCCGCGAGAGTGCATCCTTCCCGCGATGTATCCGCAACTGTGGTGTTGGGGCAGGGGTATGAGATTCCAGGTTTGTCGGTGACGTCCTTGATGGTCTTCATGCAAGGCACAAACCTTGCGCCCATATTAATGAGAACGTTAACCGAGGGACCGATCATGGGATTGAACTGCGGCTTGATTGCAATGGGCGTCTTTGTGAGTACTGCATTGCGCGACAACTCTGCAATAAACACCGAGATCTGAATTGCCGCCATGACGTAGCAAAACCATGGCCTTCGCCCCTTGTTCGATCTTAGGAAAGAAAAATTTCCCTTCTTCTTCCCCTTTGAACCTGAATACCCACCACCCTCAACAGCCGCCAAGTTGTGCGACGAGTTCTGACCCGGGCGGGTATCGTTAAGCGGGATATCATCGTTATAAGGTTCGGCGGATTTCCCATAGGGATCGTGGGAGCTGTAGGAGCCTGAATGTGACGGGCCTGCTGGCCGATCGAATTCATGCGGATGATATGCTGTATCTATTGACTGGGTCGAATGAGGACGTCCAAAGAAATCGTCGCTGTAACCAGTAGCGGCATGTGTCGGAGGAAAGGAAGGCTGCGGGGGTAAAGGCTTGTGCACCGGAGAGGCACTATTGGAAATGGAAGAGATGGGTGAGTGTGTATTGTGTCTATCGTAATCATCGTCGTCATCGGGGCCGTGGCTCCCACCGGGATGGGGGCCTGTATTGTAGAACTCGGCAGCCGCCATGACGGGCTGGGATAAAAGCGGTGATCAGGTAGACAAGGGACAGTGCCAGTATCGACGATAGATAGACTAAAAGATGCGGTGAACTGGAGGTGGAGTTAATGATGAGGGAGCTCGGGGCAGCCGGGAGGGGAGATGGTTGGCAGGCACGGTTGGACCGGCGATGGTTGTCTGAGAGTTGACGGATGGGTCAGCGGATGTCAGACAAACTGTCTCAGGTGTCTAATAGGGTGTGGGGAAAAGGAGAAGGGTTTTTGGAAGTATGATCAATGCCTACCCGTGCCGTACCGGCAGTTCCACACCGGTACGAGCACTCTGGGTGAGGGTGTCGGATATGTGGAAAAGGAAGGGGAATATAGTATGATAATACTCACAGATAGTATTTTACGGGTTCAGAAATAATGTTTGCTATTCAAGTTTTCTCGGGCTGATGATACAAGCAACAACACAACGATAAACTCGGACAGAGGTTGGCGGGAGTGATGGTGGTGGTGGTGGTGGTGATTGTGAAGAGGGCCACCTGCCTTATTTAACGGAGGGGGGGGGGAGCACGAGCGGGTAAGTTTAAGGGATGTGGATGCACAAGTATGTTACCATGCACTGGGGTGTGATATAAAACGAACAAACAAGTGTGTGTGCACTATTTTCCGCCTCAGCATGCAGAGAATCAGAGTCCCAGTATGAAGTGTACTCGAGTACGCGGCTAGTGCACTACCGGCATGATATGAAAGGGCCAAGGTTTTGGGGTAGAATACAGCACGAGCACAGCACAGTACCGGTATCATTACTGAATGGGGGAGTAGATTTGCAAGGTGAGGGAAAATTAGGCGCAGGCCAGAGGCAGTACCGGGGGTTGTGGGTAAGTCTGTCGAACTCTTGGCAGTGTTTACTATGTGATTTCGCGCCAAGAGTTCGACAGACTTTTTTCCAACCCCTAGTACCGTTACTGTATGAGGATTCGCGTTGAGGATCTCACTTGATGTTGCACGTTTGATAGGGTTTCAGGTTTAGCCTTCCACATACTGAAATGGTTCATACCGGTATTGGTAAAGGGGCCGGGGGGATCGGTGGCTGTGCCGGGGGAGATGGCACTCAAAATAGAAGAAGTCGTCGTCACAATTCCCATCCTACCCGTACCGGTACTCGAGTAGACTATCATACAAGAGGGAAGTTGTGTGAGGGTCTCTCAGCCTCATGCGAGATTGCAGACAACTGGCAATCACTGCCTCACTCCCTCGCCCACCCATTGTCTGGGCAACGACTGTCGATTGTTTGCTCTCTCTGGCCATCCTCCGCCCAACCCGCTGTGCCAAGTGCTCGAGTACTGGAGTACAGGGTATGATACGGCGCTCGTCCAGCACGATACGACACTACACCGTGGCTTTGTCCAACACCTTGCCTGGTTGCTGTATCGAACCCGTGCTCTCCATCCCGAGCAGCCCCGCCCGCAACAATACCCATTGTTGAATCCTTCTGACCCCAGATTACCCCCTGCCCCTATCATATTACGGCCAGGGTCGACATTTACCGTACTGTGCCAACAGGAAACAAAAACACCCCCGGCACGCCACAGCACCTTTCTTTGTGGACTGCATGGAAAGTCAAGAAATTCCTCCGGATGCCGAACCATCCCTCTGCCCTTAGCAATAAACCCTCCAGCCTACCGTACATTCATATCATAGAGTATCCATCATATTATTATCATACCCGTGTCATATCATATCATACAGTAAGGATTTCCGGCCCTAGGCCTCTCACCCATCACCCTACGCACTGAAAAGCCTCGAAAATACTTGACCAAACACATATCATACCGTTACAATACCGCTCGATTGCCGTATCCTTCTCGCTCCCCACAGAGTCCCTTCTCAACCCTCCATGGACTCCCCCATCTCATCGCCGACCATGGGTCCACCGAGGCGAGGAGCGAGGTTCTCCTGTCGACAGACCGACAGGCTGTGCTGTACCCTCGCAACCTACTTTCCACTGCTGTTCGTTTATAGCACACTTTCCTGGGCCGTCTACACATATTCCTACAGCATCTGCTGGCAGAATGTTGGCGGCATGAAAGGTATCGCTCTACCCCACGAATTCTTGGTGATTGGCAGGGGTTACCCATTGATGCAAACTTTTTGGGATGGAATGTCCATCTCCGGATCGACCAATTTCGCTGACGATTACCTTGGCCGCCCCTAGGCGGTGCACTGAGTTTTATGGGATTCGCCCTGTGCGCTCTTGCGAACTGGTCCTACACCACTGCTGTTTTCACAAACCCCGGATCTCCCATGGACACGGTACGTGAATGCGCCTCCCCGCTCCCCTTCCCCTCTGCCTTCACCGCCCGGACACCATATGTTTGCTGACCTCACGCGCTTGCGCTACCCTTGCAGGATAAACACGCGTACTCTCATCTCCCCACCACTGAGACCGCTTACCATTCCTCCATCACGGTAAAGTCCAGCGGGCAGGAGCGCTTTTGCAAAAAGTGCGAATGCCGGAAACCCGATCGCACTCATCATTGCTCCTCGTGTCGGAAATGTGTGCTAAAGATGGACCACCATTGCCCGTGGCTGTCCAATTGCCTGGGGCTCTACAACTACAAAGCATTTCTCCTGTTTCTCATTTACACATCCGTCTTCTCGCTGCTGTGCTTCGTTGTTTCATGCATATATGTTTATCAGGAGCTCTTTTCTACCGGCGAGAAGAAATATTCACCGGAAGACTTGACCCCCGTTAATTGGGTCCTCCTAGCCGTGGTTGCCGGTGTAGTTGGGCTGGTTCTCAGCGGATTCACCATATGGCATTTAACTCTGGTAGCCTCCGGCATGACGACAATCGAATCACTGGAGAAGGTCCGTTATAACTCTCCCACATTGTCTCGTCGCTGCCCACCCCCGCCCGAGGATGCTCATCATCTCTACGACGATCCCAACTACCAAGCCAGGCAAGAGAACATCGAGGCTTTCCAGCGATACAATACCTATATAATGGAGGAAGCATCCAATAATCTGCCGCACGCATTCCATCTCGGCCGTGGGAAGAACTTTCAACAGGTGTTTGGAGGCAAGGATCAGTGGATGAGATGGTTCATACCCGTATTTTCTGGCATCGGGGACGGTTGGAATTGGGAAACCAGCAGTGAATGGAAGACCGCCGTAGAGACCATGAAGAAGGAGCGAGCGAGGCTAGCTCGCGAGCAAGGGGAAAGGGAGCGTCGTGCGGGTTGGGGATGTGAAACGCCAGGTTCGGGGGGCACCTGGAAAGGTGGGAATCCAAATGGCCTTGTAAAGCATGCTACTGCCAACGGTAGTGCTCATTTGCAACAATCCAAGGCGGAGAGGGTTCTTGGAAGGATTCCCGGTAGTTACAGCGATCACGACATGACAGGAAGCGGAGGTGAGCGAGTCCCTCTGAGAAGGATGAATAAATCTTCGGAAGAGGTGGACTTTAGCGACGATGACGACGTTGACTGTAACGTAGACCTCGAGCAGGGGACACAGAACACAGGCACTTCGTGGGTCTCTTGGGGCCCCGGTTCGGCAGGCACGGAAACGAATAAAGGTAGATGGGTATAAACACGTTTGTTAATTATTAGAATTCTCAGGAAAGATATCGTTCCTCCTTCTCACTTTTCGCTTTTCGCTCCTTTTCTCACTTGTTGTCATTTGTGGGGAGCGCGGTGGCTGGCATGTTCTCGGGGCGTTACGTTTTTCCCTGTCTTTTTTTCTTCATTTTTTTCTTCATTCTTTGTTTCCCTCGCAAGGGGGTGATGGATGGACGGACGGAAGTCATTGAATTCTTGTAATCGGATTGGTGGTGGTGGTGGTGGTGGTGGTGGTGGGAGTGTGAGGATAGTCCATGTATGAATACCATGATAGTTGCGCCCACGACGAAAAACACCACTCTTTGCTGTAATGCGGTGCATGGTTCACCCGTTTTCCTGGTGTGCGTATCCTACATGAGATTATTGTTCTGTCACTCTTGTCTTGGTACAAATGCTCGAGTACCGGTATGTTATGGTGGTGGCTTTGCCCGGGTTTGCACAATTGGGTACCAGAATTGGGGTTGGTCCGGTCAACCTTGACTCACTATTCCATGCAACAGGCAAAGATTCGGAGGGCCCTGCGAGATATCACAGCGCTATAGTGCCGGTACGGGGTTTTGGAGGAAGCGGAAGAGACGGTATTGTATGGAACTCGGCCTATCTTCAGCAGTATACGCTGCTGTTCCCTACTACCGGTACTCGAGTACGGTTGGTTTGATGCAAGTACTGGTATGGTGGAAGCACTGTTTCGAGGAGAAGGGTTTAAGTTGGGTATCACATGACACATAACTAAAGCCCAAGTCATAACATATTGCCTCCCGATTCGGGCGGGAGATGCGAGAGTGGACAATCCATCTGAACTGGAGGTTGAAGCATTGAAACTTCACATTGTTACAATACCGTAGTTGCCATAGTTGCTGAATAATTGTGTGCCGGACCACCGGAGTAACTCGGGTGGGGGCCATCTAGGGGAAGGCAAATGGAGACTGCCGGTGCTGGAAATATGCTAGGGACGAAGAAAAAAGAAGGGGGAAAACGCGTTTACAGGAGAAAGGGTTGCTCTCACCGTGTCGGCCCAGAGGGTTTTGTGTGTTGCTGTTGTTGCCAGCTGCTTGCTTACCTCTGCCGGTTGATAGACTCTCTTGCCCCCTATCGGCTCTGTTCTTTCTTTCTTCCCTTCTATTTTCCTCTACCTCCATCCTCCAGCCTCACAAAGCGAAGGATAGAAAATTTAATAATCTCATTCATAGCTTGCAAATCGTTTTATCCTCATCTCCCCCCGCCCGCCTTGCCCTGCGTTCTGTAGCGGTTGGTGGCTGTTTTCTGCCTTCCCTCCATAACCCTTTACCCCCCACTGCTAGGTTATCATTGCTTATCCGCCCCCGTCTCACACCTCCGCACCCCTCATCTTCCTTCCACCCCACCAGCCTGCTTCCCCCTATCAACCAACACAAATTCTTCTTCTAACAACGACAAAGTCAACCTTTCACCAAAAAAGCATCCGTCAAACATGGCCGACCGATACATTCCTGAGCACAGACGCAACTTTAAGGCAAAGGGTCAATTCAAGGCCGATGAGTTGAGACGTCGTCGCGAGGAGCAGCAGGTGGAGATCCGAAAGCAGAAGCGGGAGGAGAATCTGGCAAAACGGAGAAATATGGCCACGACTAGCCCTGCACCCGGAGCTGGTGCCGATAGCGATGAAGAGGGAGGAACCGAATCACAGGTGAGTTTTTTTCTTTTCTTCCTCTCGTTTTTCTTTTGTTTACCCCACGCCTTCCCCGCGAATCAGTCCCTTCTCTGCTTTGTTTCCAATAAAACTCCCCCAACATGCATAATCTTGGCATCGATACGGGATTCTCCATGGTCGGGGTTCGAGTCGTGCAGACTCTTGAGCAAACCTCCCATGATGATGATGATGCCTTGGAAAACTACTGTGTTATCGGAAAAGTTTTCGCCCTACGCCATATCGTCTGGTTTTGCCGTCGTCGTACAAGATTTGCGGCTCGCTAACGCACTAATGGTGTTTTACAGCTAAACGAGGACCTCCCGTCCATGTGCGCCGGTGTTTTTTCTGAATCAATTGATCAACAAATTCAGGCTACCACCAGATTCAGAAAACTCTTATCGAAGGAGCGCAATCCTCCCATTGAGAAGGTCATCGAATGTGGCGTGGTTTCTCGCTTCGTAGAATTTCTTCGCTCACCCCACACTCTCGTTCAATTTGAGGCGGCTTGGGCTTTGACCAATATTGCTTCCGGATCTGCATCACAGACTCAAGTTGTCATTGAGGCTGGCGCTGTTCCCATTTTCGTCGAGTTGCTGTCTAGCCACGAGCCAGATGTTAGAGAGCAGGCTGTTTGGGCTCTGGGCAACATTGCTGGTGACTCGCCACAATGCAGGGATTTTGTCTTGTCTGCTGGTGCTCTGCCACCCCTATTGAGCCTCTTGGGCGATAGCCGGAAGTTGAGCATGCTTAGGAATGCTACTTGGACGTTGAGCAACTTTTGCCGTGGAAAGACCCCTCAGCCGGATTGGCCTACGGTGAGTTTCCTGAAACATGTGGATACCTCTAAAGTGCAGCTATGCTAATACAGCTTTCCCCCCAGATTCTTCCAGCTCTTCCAGTCCTCGCAAAGTTGGTGTATTCTCTGGATGATGAAGTCCTGATTGACGCTTGTTGGGCTATTTCTTATCTGTCAGATGGCTCCAATGATAAGATCCAGGCAGTCATTGAGAATGGAATTCCGCGGCGCCTTGTCGAGCTTTTGATGCACTCGTCTACGTCGGTTCAGACTCCCGCCCTTCGCTCAGTTGGGAACATCGTTACCGGGGATGATGTGCAAACACAGGTTATTATCAATTGTGGCGCTCTTCCTGCCCTCCTAGCGCTGCTGGGCTCGCCCAAGGATGGAATTCGCAAGGAGGCGTGTTGGACAATTTCCAACATTACCGCCGGGAATTCGACCCAGATCCAGGCTGTCATTGATGCCAACATAATCCCCCCACTCATCAACCTCCTCTCGCACGGCGACTTTAAGACCCGTAAGGAAGCTTGCTGGGCAATTTCGAATGCGACTAGTGGAGGACTCCAAAAGCCCGAACAGATTAGATATCTCGTTTCTCAGGGATGCATCAGACCTCTTTGCGACCTTCTCGGATGTATGGACAATAAGATCATTCAGGTTGCCCTCGATGGTCTCGAGAATATCCTCAAGGTTGGTGACATGGACAAGAACGCTGAGACCGACAACATGAACCGTTATGCTATGTTCATCGAGGAGGCCGGTGGAATGGAGAGGATCCATGCCGCTCAAAACAATGCCAATGAGGAAATCTACATGAAAGCCTACAACATCATCGAGAAGTACTTTTCTGACGAGGACGATGAGACCGGGGCGGAGATTCAGGGATTGGCTCCCCAAGCCCAGCAAGATGGCCAAGCTGGCACCTTTAGCTTTGGTGCACAACCGCAGCAGGGGGGCTTCAATTTCGCCAATGGGGATAGCATGGACATGTGAACCACTCTCGTCATCAACGAATACCAAAAACAAACTACTTGGGAAAATGCAATAGAGGGAATCAATTTGTGGAGGTGTTTTAAAAGCACATTATTGACCGTTTTTCTTCGGATAACTTACACTTTCTCTCATTTGGTTCGGGTTTCTGAGCTTTTCTCTTTGTCTACTTTTTTCTTTCTTTTTTTCTTTCATTTTTTTCCCCACAAATGTTTTACTCTAGGGCCGGTATTCTGTCAGGTGGGAGGGACATGTAGGCGGTCGGTGGATGATGGTTCGGAAGAAACGAGCAAAAAATGAGAAATGAGAAAAAAGAGAATTGAAGGGAAACTCTTTAATTGCTATTTGTACCAGCTAACCAGAAAGTGATTTCTTTCCTTCATCCTCATTTCCCTATCCTGAATATTTCCTGCACTGTTCCACGTCTTCTGTTTATCTTTTTTTTTTTTTTTTTTTTGCAACTATGACACCCCCCATCCGTCCATCCATCCATCATGTTTTCCTTTAGCCTGCCTTTTTCACCTTTTTTTCTTTTCCATCCTTCAATGTAACCCAATTCTTTCCCCATCCATCCACCCATCTATCCGTCTACCCTATTTATTCACCCTATCTCCTCAATCCCGGACAAATACATAACGCAGACCGAGCAGAAATTTCTCACCACCCATTTTCTCATTTGCCTTAAGTATCGTGCTCGTATTAGGTTTTTGCAACAATATGTGTCAATGCCCCCCGCGCTGCTTAGCTTGGTCCAGCACATCTTAGGACCTATTCGGCATGTACCGTATGGTTCCGGAATTCTATACTACTGGCCTTCCCACAAAATGGGTCACAACTCCGGCTGTGATGCCAAGCTGTAACACCATAGAAACAAGTCGCCCTGCCTTGTAGGTTAAACGTACTCGAGTACAGAATCCTGACATTAATTTAATTTATTATTATTATTATGATACATTTCCAGCATTATATCGTCAGGAAACAAAATTAACCGCACACGACAACCGCTGGCTTGGTTCTTTGGTGGGAGCTAAAGTCTCTAACAATAAACCCCCTCATAGTCCCAAGTAATGTGATCAAATTTAGAGCATTATCAAAACTATTTAATATGTAATTTAATTCTATACAATTAGTCCCTGACTCTGCTGATAAATTTAAAAATAAAGAAAAGGGATCTGAAGTAATAAGTATAACCCTACTGGTGAATACCCATAGTAGAAAATGACTGGGATAGTTGGGGAAGGTAGAACTAGAAGACATTGCACTCTATAAGATTATTTTAAATTAAATGTTGAGCAATTTCAATAATATATGAAACTATTCCTTTCTGAGTCTCCATGACAAGAAATAGAAAGGGGATGTTTATTATTATTTGTTGGCCGGCAATATATATTATTATTATTATTATTTTCAACAATAAATTATCAATTTATTAGTCATATGGTTAATTTCAAATCTACAATATATGCCTCATATTTATTCTACAAGTATTAAATATTTAGCTCTTGAAGCTTTCCTTTAAATATATATCGTAGTATCATCATATCTTAGATTGAGACATTAAATCGACTGGTGTATCTCATGAACTGAAATGTCAGGGTTCCACAATCAACAGGGTAGAATATCATGTTTCTATAGTTTTAAGGTTTGGTGTCATAGATAAAATGGCCATGATAATAATTATTATGATACACTTTTTTATGAGAAAACTAGTATGGTATAGGGGGATAGGCTTTCTAAATCATAATATTATAATACTATGATATTTTTTAAAAAAGGTGGTGAAATAGCCATCAGATCTCGAACAGCTGGGCAGTGCTGTAAAAAAAGACAAATCTTTGTTGGCATCATATGCACCCGCAACCATTATGTGGGTCCTAACTAGGGGCAGGAATGGATGGGTCGAGTGATAATCTGTGAATATCATTGTGGAACAATGAGGGGTGGACTGAAAAATATGATAGCACGCAAGGCACGGTGGAATAAGAGCTAGCGTATCAGTAGTAGGAGCTGGTCGTGCATTAATAGTGGGACCATTGTCCAAATTCGAGAACGTGTGTGCTAAGTGTAGTACTGATAAAAATTCCACAAGGGGTGTTCCGGGAGGCTACCAGCTCTATGGGGGGTGTTGAATGGGATCACAGGAGCAGAGGTCGAGTGAGCAGTGTTGATTGTTTTATGAACGGGGGGGAGAGGAAGCAATGCTTAGTGATAGGCCTATGGGCACGAGAGTGACGCAAGCAGTCACAGAGTGTCACTCGGGGCAGGAGTTTTGGTGGGTGCACACACGATTTTCAACGTTTTACAACAGGGGATTATTCCGGCGGTATCATAGATTTGATGCTGGAGGCCAAAAGCTGTACGGCTCAAGGCCATTTATTAACGAGTCGATTACGCCCTGGTCTTGGCGGGTTTGCTCCTGGAGTCCAAGAATGATATTCCGGGGTAACTTGGGCTATATTGCGGTATCAGTAGATTACACGGCGGTATCATCCTGTATGATTAGAGATAGGAAAATTGACCCCTAATCTCCATTGAGTGTTGGATTGTGCCACTGAACACGATTTTCCGATGCATATAGATAGTGGTGGGTTAACTTGTGTTAGCTTGCTTGTCGGATAGGAGCTTTAGCAGCCGATTTTTCGAAGAGCTGACAGCTGAGGTGCCTGTTCGCTCCTGGGAACTTGGGGTGTTCATTCGTGGCCGCGCCCGTTTTGAATTAGCGTACCGGTATGGGATAGATATGCCCAAACATTTATGTGGTCTCTGTTCTACACCAATGCAGTAGTAGCTGCGGGCGTGATATCGGTTTCACAAAGTTCGGGTGTAATGATTGGACCGATTGTTAATGCAACCGATAGCATGGGGAGCACAGCTCTTACTTGGGCAGTAGGAAGAGGGCATGAGGAGGTGATAAAGGTGCTGCTAGATCGAGAGGATGTCAATCCCGACCAGGAAGACACCAAATATGGCCGGACACCACTCTCGTGGCCGCTGGGAACGGGTGTGAGGGGGTAGTAAAGATGCTTTTACAACGAGAGGGTGTCAATCCCCACCAAGGAGACACCGAATATGGCCGGATGCTGCTCTCGTGGGCTGCCGGTCACGGACATGAAGGTGTAGTAAAGATGCCTTTGGAGCGGAACGATGTCTGCACCCCTACGCCAGATAGCTCGAACCAAACACCACTATCGAGGGCTCCCTCCAAAAGACATAATCGAGTGGTAAGGATGATACTTGAACGGGGCGCTGTCAATTCTAGTACAGCGGATCGCGTTGTCTAGGCATCCCTCCCGGCCTCCGCTAAGCAGGGGGCGAGTGTGGTAGGTATTCCATTTAAGGTGGTGGTATTGCCACCGATATATCGCAGACATTAATAGCCAAGATGGACTCCTACCGGCACGCTCCGATGAGTGGGAACCTCAAATACTCTCTTCCCGAGTCCACAGATATTGACCTCCCCTCGAGTGAGCAGTCTAGGCTTCCCAACCCCTTCCTATACGGCCCCTAAACTTCTAGTACTTTCCCAGGAAAACTAGCACCCGTCTAGTGTCTCTCGATTAACTCTCTCACCTACGGTTGACCGGTAGGCCGGCATTTTACCACCGCCTCTTTCGTTTTTTCTTGTTTGCATTTCTCCTCCTTCGTTACCTGAAATATTCCCGCCTCATAAATGGCTACCGAGCGAATGGTTGGTGTAGGCATGACCTCCCTCAATTTAGACATTAATAGGCTTTGATGCAGGGTGTTCTTGCCTATTTCAGCTAGCCATTTGCTATCCATCTACTTTGTTCTTATTCTCTTTACCTTTTCCTTTCTTAGAACTCTAGTTAGACTTTGTTCATATCATCCCTTTCTTGCTGTTATTCATTCCTATTCGTTAATATTTGCTTATCTTCTGGGTAGTGGTGTATAGCACGGCCCATTACAGACAATGGGTAAGAACAGACACTAAGCTTTAGGAGGTATTTTGAATCACCGGTGCTTCAGATTGACATGACCGAGCATTACCAGGAATCAGTGACTCATATCCGGAGTTCCTTATTTCCTACATAAAGAGCAAAGAAGAATGCCTTGTGAGTCTGAGAGGGTCATAGTGGCATGGAGTGGAGAAGAGAAGGTACGGAAGTTGGGAGGAAGAGAAAGGAAGAGAAGCAAAGAGGAGGAAAGCGAAGGAGTTAGGGGAGGTGGGATGGGAAGGGAAGGGGCGTGATCACTGTTATCAAAAGGAAAGCTGTGATGAGGCTGGAAGGAGAAGGAACACGAGAGTTTTCAGATTCTTGTATTTAAGGACATCCTTTTGCCCGTAGTTGAAGGGGGACGAGAATTGAGACAAGAGTTTCCCTACCCCCACTTCTGACTTAAGAGCTTCTAGTGCGCGTGAAAAGTCGACGAACGGTTTTGAATCACGTTGGGACGCTCGTCCTATATATCCACAACCTGTCAGTTTACTGCTTCCTGTCAACCCCGTCATATGTGATCACTCGGATGGTCCTTTAACATTGGTGTTGAAACATGCTTCTGATACTACTATGGTATCACGCTACGATAGACTTTTTCCTTTACATCAAACTCTATCACTAGTCTACCCCTAATACCTTCTTGCTTCTTTCTCCTTTTTCTTTCCCTTGTTATTGTTCACTCGACCTTTTATGTCTCCCTCTCAGCAGTAGATAGTCAGGGTCTTTTGCTCTTCCTGTTTAGAAAGCTAAGCCTTCGAAGTCTCTCAAGCAATCATTCACTCTGCCATATCTTCGTTCCATTCAATATTCCCACAACAATTGGTGTAGTAAATCACAGATTTCAGCATCGGAATATTCGAATTCTCAACCCCCAGTACAATACAAAGACAAATACACCCTTCATATAGCCCCATTCAAGTCTGCACCTGCACAGCAGACAGGCTGTCTTTCCTGAACCCCAAACTTCTGAACAAGTATCAACTAGTGACAAGAAAGAAAAAGTGATCCAAGAGAACTAGGACAAAGAAAGGTTAGGCGATAAAGAAAAAACTAAATGAAACTCTTGGTACGCACTTTACAACAATTAGTAAGGTGTTATCCCGAGAAGGATAAGTTAATATACATGTACTATAACACCTACTTCTTATCTATGAATATCAGACCCCCCTATCATAGCTCTATACTATAATAATCTTCTGAATAATTTTTCACAGTCCAGTTAATTAGACTACACCACTTTAAGCAAACAGGGGGTCATAAAGTAGTAGACACATTCTAGTTGGAGAGCTGCACAGCAAAAGAACCAGACTAGTGAGAGGGTAAAAGAAGGGGTAAATTAGAGGTTACCCAGATGTCCTAGGCAGAGTAGTAGCGAGGGTTTATTCTCGTGCTCGGGCAAGAGCTAGTTTCTCAAGAATATCCAGAGCTAGTTTAGTTGAGGCTTCTCTCCCCAACCGATACTGAACGTGCAGGGGGGGGGGGAACGTTGCTCATGAGAAGCGCGAAGGTAGTTGATGTTCAACAAACAGGCCGTAGAACAACACAGCGAGGATGGTGAAATAATTATCTGATTTGGCACGACTAGGAGGTGTTGTATAAAAAATCTTGTTGGCATCAATCGCCAGGGAACGGCTTAGAGTTTGAAAGAGTAAAAGTGTCGATAGAGTCCCGATAGAGCAATTGGCCATAACCGGCAATCAATGAAAAATCTCGCAGCACCGCAAAGTGGTGGGGTACGGGGTGCAAGTAGCTCTCGAGACATCAATTCTCCTGTCCTTCTCGAGGTCTCCTGATTTTCTATTGATAGTATGATATATAAAAATTAAAGTACAATGGCACAGCGAGGAAAGAATGAGAAACAAGATTTCTGATTACAAAGGATTAAGTTAGAGATAGGAGTTAGCAATAGCTAACTATTAATTCTTATCAACATCATTGTACCTTTGCCTTTTTGATGTGTTGTATTTTGCGGGGGAACAGTATGATGGTCTTCTGGTAGGAGAGTATCATAGTGAAAATGAAGATTTATCATAGACAGAAGAGGAGAAAATATTATAGCTGATTATCAATAGGTCAGTACTTTAGGGTCAATTATTTAGAGTTAGCTATTTTAGGCCTTGTATGTATGATATTGTATGTATTGTATAAAAAAGGATGGTCAAAAATACGGTATATTATTATGATAGTATACATATATTTGATAGCCCTAACTGCGACAAGAAGGTTGACCAGATTTTTCTTATCAGGCTTCACGTGATGGATATACAGGTATCTCTCAGCCGCACTTGTGCTGTACCGGGTACTGTATCTAGGGTAAGTCTGTCGAACATCCTCTAGCAAGCTCCATACGCTCCTGACCATTCAAAGAACGGTATTTGCTCCAACCAACAGACCAAGAGTCCGACAGACTTTTTTCCCTTCAGCAAAAATTAGCGTAGATTGGCCGTATTGCAGGGAAAAAAACAAAAAAAAAGATTACTCATAGTAATTTCGACGAATGAGCAAAAGTTCGACGGACTAAACCTCACACTCTACGAGTAAGTACCGAGCACTGTACGGTACGAGTACAGTACTGTACTCGCAAACGCATGACGTTTGTGAACACGACCAGATCCGCAGGCGCCGGCATATGCAAGATAGGCCAGTAGAAACTCTTATGACAACACATCAAGATTAAAATTGTGACCTGCATAGTTTGTAGACAAAGTATCACTAGTTCCCCCACCGCTCAACTTCATCAGGCTCCAATCTATCATACCAAGGACCAATATGGTGGAAACTCTATGGTTTTTTTATATTTTTAATTCTTCAAAATGTCAGTAATTAAGCCACGGGAAAAACGACCCTTCGAGAGATGGAGAAGGAAACCGGTATCCTCCACAGTACCTGTTCAAACATAATTCGCGAAGCCAAAAAACGTTCCTTCAAAACGGGAAATCTAGATATTTGTGCTACTGTGAACTTGTCAAAAAAGACAAATTGTGAAAAGGGGTCCCAGGCTGTAACTACTCAGGCTGAAAGAGAACACCTGGTGAAAGTTACACTTTCTGATAGCTCTCACGGTCGAATGTCATATCGAGATCTGGCTCTAGAAGGTAGTTTTAATTTTTATTTTAAACTTTCATCCCATTTGACTTGAGTAGACTATGTAGTAGTATAGAGAGCTAATATTAAATCAATCCACAAGCGGGTCTTAAGATATGTGTGAATATGGTGAAGAAAATCCTCGTCGAAAACAATATTCGCAGATGTAAACTAACAGAGAAACCCCAGTTGAAGCCCGAGCAGCGTGCAGCCAGGCTTGCATTTTGCCTTCGATATCGGCAATTAGATTGGTATCAAGTAATTTTTACTGATGAAAGCTATTTTGAAATGGGTGACTTACGTTGCCGTTGGGCTCATGGAGTGCTTCGGTAGCCAGGGGAGGCATATTTGCCTCAAAATATGAACGTCAAGTTCTCCAAAGGGGCTACTGTAATGCTTTGGGGGGCAATTCTATATAGATATCATGGTAATGTTACATAGAAGTCTTTTTTTAATATCTCTTTTACAGAATACTTGATTGTTAACTGCTTTTCTATATATTATAATTTTTAATTTACAATAGGTTCTATACTCCCATATCATCTCTATACCACACCATACGAGAAGAAGCAGCAAAAAAAAAAATGCTAATATCTAGCTCTAGTTGGAATATCAGCAAGAGCTGGCAGAGGTAGCGTAGTTTAGTGAGATGAGATTTGCATATTCTTACCTCCCAGAATTAAAAGAGCTAGGAAAGGATAGAAGGAGAGGGATTGACTGGTTCATATATCGTGAACAGATCTTCAACCCTCTCCTCTATCCTTTCATTCATGCTGTGCAGGCTGCTTATCCAAACCTCCTCCTCATGGAGGACAATGCCCCCATCCACATCCACCACTACCATGATCATACTCGCGAGCTATTGGGTATCCACAAGTTAAATTGGCCCGCAAACTCCCCTGACCTCAACCCTATTGAAACAATATGGTGTGAGATGAAGGATGAAATACGGAAAAGGTTAGGAATCAGGATGATGGCAGCTGGAATATGGGAGGTAATTAAGGTAGAATGGCTGAACTATTCTACGGAAAGGATTAACAAGCATATTGACTCTATGGCATCACGCATAGAGGCTTGTATTCAGGATGAGTATGGAAACACCTTTAATTTTTAGTTAATATTTTATAATAATTTGCCTGCGAGTGACCAGCTATGAATGGTGATACCATAATATTCTAATCTCTAATGTTTTTTCCTCCAGTCTTCTATCCATTATCATGTTTCTGTTCTCATAGTTCTATCCTGTGTTTTCTATCTTTCAGACAAAATGGTACTTCCATGCAAGTCATATGCGCTTGGCCTTGGTGCATATATGGACCTGGTCGTATTCACAAATGTCATGCGTTTGCGAGTACAGTACCAGTAGCTGTCCCCACTATTAGGTGAACGCCAAACTCGAGTATAATTCTGAGGGATGTAGGCTAAATCTTTGATCAAAGAATCTATTGAGGAAGGCACTTCTCGATAAAATAGATAAGGTAAAGATTTAAAGTGTAAAACAATTTTATATTGATAAGATCTCTTCTCCGTTGCTTGATGATATCTGTAAAGCTCGGGAGGCACTTTGATATTTATATCCCACATCTGAGTGTTCGCAGACTACTTCTAACTACTATCTTTCCAAAGTACTACTCTGGTTTTAATAAGTAAATGTCCAGAATCTTATAAGTGCGAGCACCATTTGACCCTGAAACTTATCACACACTTTCACCATTACGGAATAGTATTCCTCCATTGAGATGACTGCGCTATTCATTATACCAAACAGCTGCCTCCAACTTAGTTGTCCACATAGACTATTATATTACTTTAGTCTTATTAACTATCATTCCAGTAGTCTCTTCGGTTATGAAGTGATCAAGTTCATACTGGGCCACCTAGTACCAATTACAAGTCCAAGCCCAATGTGTCAGCGTCTTAAGGGTCTCCGACTTATCTAGGTCTTCCTTTCTGAGCATGCTTCCCCTTGGTCAGCTGGCCTCCATAGAGGAGTCCTATTGCTAGGATCAACTAACCTACAGCTGATCTCAGAAGGGTATGGGTGGATTTGGTATGCCCCTAATAGCCTCTGCTACTGGGACATCTTCTTGGAGAATTTCACCGAAATCCTCCCATCACCTTCGGCCCATAGTTTAGGAAGCCTAACTTTGAAGCATACTATCTCAATGCATCTCTGACGGATTTCTTCCGTTCTACTTTCCCGATGTCACCAAAGGTCCTCTCTCATATATCCTGTGAACAGCATGTGGTCGGATGGATGGCGGCGACGTATATGGTGTTATGAAGTGGGCTTCATTGATGTGACATTTTAGTTATGGGACACAACTCTCAAAATCTCACTAATGATGTGCGGGCCCCATAAGGGGGCCAGAGGGGGGTGTTGGCACTTCCCGGAAAATCGAGGGTCTGTGCGCAGTTACCCTACCGTGAGGTCTGTGCACTTTGTCTCAGATTTCCATATGCCTAACACTCATACAGGATTAGTTGGCAGGCTACCCTGGGTGCTAGGAAGTTATTAATCGAGCGCTTTTCTTGTCTGCTTTGCAAGGTGCCCTGTAATACAGTACATAGGTAAGTACAAGGGTCAGGCAATAAAGAGTAGTACTAAGTGCATGTGAAACAAAATAGTAGTGGAACAGAGTGACCTGCAAGATACTTTGGTACCATAAAAACTGTGGTACAATGGACTCGACTAGACTTGTCATGCAGTGGTTTTTGGTGATTTGTATTGGCCCAAGTGGATTTCCAAAAAGGCTTGCTTATTTTAACTAGCTCAGTTTGCGAGCTCTCTAGGAGGTCTGATTTAGCTACATGATCAAACCAAACGAGTTCGTTATACCTGAATTTTTACTATATCAACTTTAAGATTTATCTAAATCATAAACAATAACTAATATGAACAAAGTAGCATTAAAAGACTTCTGACAAATGACAACTACTATACTTAGGCCACAAGAAATGAAATAACAGCCAAAGGTTAATAAGAAAAAACGAAAGATAGGAGCAAAGAAGAAGAATCAATATAAGGTAAACAATATAAAGAAATTATGAAGGTGTGAAAGCTAGCTTGTTGAGATGAGATGAGAAAGAAGCCTCGAGAGGTAAGGAATTCTTGAAAGGCGGAGGGGAGAGATATTCAATCATGTTAATTGTAGAAAGAAACAAAAAAAAAAGCAGACACTTTGGGCATACATAGTAAAACAAAATGTAGAGAATATAAAAGAAAGAAAGAGACCAGTACAGCTGCATTCATAAGGTTCTCATACCTGTCGGTATACCTTAAGAACAATTTTTACTTACAAAAAGTTAACAGGTAGAGCTGTTTTGAAAACTATTCTCAGATATGCCTTTAGGGGGTATTGTAAACTCTTATCACAACTTATTTTACTGGAATATGAAGGGAGAGGGAGAGGGAAGGGTTCAGAATTTCCCATAGTACTTAGAAGGAAAGGAGGACTTTGAAAATGTGGTTGGGATAAAAGAGTACGGGTAAAAAGGGAGAGAGGGGGAGAACAAATCCAAGCTGAATAAGTTAAAAAGAATAAACAAGCGTAACTAAAACCTGGTATGCCCACCCTGAGCAGCAAGAAGTACTTGAACTCTAGTAGTCATACTGGTAAGTAGAAGTTCAAGATCTTGCATATCAATGGCTTCCCACTCCTCCTTGATAGCAGCCCGTAAAGTGTCATTTTTTTTGAAGATGGGGGTGCCTTGCATTAATCCTAGCCTTTATCAATCGCCAAACTCCTTCAATGAAATTAAGGTCTGGGGATTTGGCAGTCCAAGGAAATAAATAGTGGTATAAACCTTTGTCTTGCAAAACCTGCAAGGTATATTTGGCTGTGTGAACTGAAGATCCATCCTTTAAAATATAGACATAGTCTTCAGTCTCCCTTGAGACTTCCAACCAGAAATTTTCAAGATGGGGAAGGATATGATCGCAGTATCGCTTTGCTGTAATGCGAGGTCCTATTGTGGATTTATTCCAAATGATTGATGGACCATGGCGCACTCCACAAAAACAGCCCTAAACTTAGATAGTCTCTAGCTTAGCAAACCAAGGAACCAGGCAAGAAGAATCATACTCTTCAGAGGGCTTCTAGGTCATATATACTCTGCCAGGAGAGCTTCCCATATTGAATGCAAACTCATCAGTCTATATAACCTTTTGCTAGTTCGCAGTAGTCCAATCTTGAAATCTTTGAGCCCACTGTAGCTGATTCTAAAAAACCATTCACCATGTTAATATCAATACAAGTTATTAAAGCTTTCTTTGAAACTAAAATTGAACTTTCCATGAAAGAAGATAAAATTCCCTCTCTCGGATAAGCAGATACATATACACTAAAAACAAACCCCCAACCTCTATTTAAGTTTACAATAGACGAACTCAGAATCCGAGCCCCTTGCCAGTAAAGCCAACTTCAATATTCTAGTGGAAGGTTCAATTGTACTAGTTCTTATAGTACCATAAAAACTCTCGCGATTCACTATCTCCAGGAGGCCACTAATCTCCCGTTTCAGAGATAAAACACAATAAGAAGGAATAGTGTTCACCTAATGCTGTGTAGCTTGAGCTGGAAAATTAGGCAATGGGAATTCTGCCACTAGCTAGTGAGATCATACTACCCTAACCTCCTCAAGCTATACAGCTTTAGGTAAACACTATTCCTTTTTGAGCTGTTTCATCTGAACCTAGAGATTAGAGGCCTGCCAGAGATATCAAATTGTAAGAGTTTTTACAGCATTTGGTAGGAGAATAATGAAAAAAAAATGAAAAAAAAGAAGATATACTAAACTGATTAACTACTAGTGATATATATAAAAAATATACCTCAATGTGATTGGCACTTAAAAAGGGCTTCTTTCAAGCTATACGACAGTAGTATCCATCAAGTACGAGTGAACAGTGTAGAGTCTTGCTACAGGCTTGAATTCCAGCCATGTTAGTAATTTTGGTAAGGGGCCTCCTCCAGTTCACTGCCAATTCCGTAATAATCTCAACAAGTTCTTATTGAAGTTCTTGCCCAAACATCGAAGAATGGCCAAGAACTCGCTTTTCTAGTATAGGGTGTTGTTGGGCTGCATGGTACACACTTCCAAGGGAAAGGTTAACTGCAATGGCTATTTTCCAGTAAGGCCAGTCCATAATATGCTGCAGGGCACAAACTTGTGCTCCAGTCTCAGTTGAGATCTGGTATTTATGGAAATCCCTGCCTGCTAGAGAATCGATGGCAGGTTCCAACTCATCACTGGCGAGAGTACCTGAAGTAGAGGATGATGATGAGGACAAGGATGCAGATGTAGGAGAAGTAGAAGTAAAAGTAGAATGTGGACTTGTAGATGTAGAAGAGGAAGAGCCAGTAGAGGAAGAAGAAACAGAAACCGAGTCTACTATACCAGTAGAGATAGAAGAGAGATAATAAGAAGCATCAGACTCAGAGTCAGAATCAATATAAGGTTCTTCATTGGAATTGGAATTGGAAATTGGCTCAGAGCTGGTATCGTAATTAAACTGGATAGCTGAAGGTAAATCCAGTTCAGTACTGAATCCAGAGGCACTTGCAGAATCTTCTGGGAGATTATCCTAGGGTGAAGAGAGAGAGTATGAGAGGGGGCTTAATTGACTCAGCTCAGAAGAAGAATTTGAACTGTTTGTGCTTTGTAGTAGGCATTGCAATTCGGGTACAATAGAGGAGCAGAATATCAGACTCAGAGCTGGAAGACTCGTAGCCGTAAAGGCACAAGTAATTTGTTGAGGCATTCTTGACGAAAAGCGAGTATTGATAGAGTCCAACTGCATGATTCCGACTCTGAACTCTTTACTTTATATATTACTTTAACTTGCTCCTCCTCTATTATTATCTTCCTATGTTCACAATATTTCCTATATTCTCTTACGATTACCCCCCCCCTTTCATTTTCCTTTTTCTTTTCTCTATAGTACTTGTAACAACTACTGACTATTTTCTACTTTCACTACTGTTGGTTTTGTGGTCACGATGGACATTGCTTCTTAATTTTAGGTTTATGGTGGTCAGACAGAATGTCTTGGTTTGTCATAATGTTCCATAGTTTTGTCCCAATGGATTTCTACTACGCTAAACAGTACCACTCTTTATTGCCTGACCCTTGTATATTACAGCCGTACGGATAATGATAAGAAACATGACCCCGAACCTTCGTATAATCATATCACTAAAAGCAGTTTTCTGGTGAATATAGATAGCAGTGAACCCAAGCGTCCAGTCCGTCCGTCTTCGGGCGCGAACGGGACGGACGGCAGTGCATGGGAGGATGCCCGGGATGGACGGGCATCTTGGCGTCCGTCCAGACCACTGCCCGGGATGGACGGGCGGGCCCTGCTGGCTTCTAAAGATGTGGGATGCAGTGCTCCCAGTCGTCCAGTCGGACGGTTGTCGTCTAGACGAGGACGAGCCTTGTCCAACAGCCGTCACTACTACCCCCAGTACTCGAGTACTCGTACCGGTACCGTATTTACTCGTTAAATCCACCATCTGGGATCGGGCTCGGATCCTCCGATCAGAGACAAAACACCCGGAGAAGGAATAGTGTTATCCAGATGGAGTATAGTTTTGGGAGGCTAAGCTTACCGGATCTCATTAACTGATATTCGTAATTTCGTTAACCTACTCGGCTAAGCCTATTGTGGTCTAGACTGTGATTTCTGTTGAGATTCCCGATGGTGGGTTTAACGAGTAAATACTGCACTAGCCGTTTTTTAAAGTCTCCGGTGATGGCCCAAGTTATACAGATGGCCCTCTTACACCTGGGTCACTTGGGCTTTTCATACCAGTGGCATATGAAGATACACTTTGGCCAAGGAAACACTTATCCCACAGGCCTGATACCTTACATAGAGCCATTCCGGAGACTTTAAAAATCGGCTAGTACTCGAGTACGGTACTAGCCGTTTTTTAAAGTTTCCGGAATGTAGGTGATGGCCCAAGTTATACTGAGGATGCGCTTACACCTGGGTCACTTGGGCTTTTCATACCAAGTGGCATATGAAGATACACTTTGGCCAAGGAAACACTTACCCCACAGGCCTGATACCTTACACCCAGCCATTCCGGAGACCCCAAAAATCGGCCAGTACAGTACTACCGGTAGTACCGGTAGGATGCTTGAGCGCTACCTTTTTTTTTATGTTTATTTTTTATTTTTATTTCTTAACTTGTTTGGGCACTAGGATTTGTCCCATTACGCAATTTTTTGTGTCTGTAGTCGACTGCCATCCACTCCGTCCAGGACGGCGCCAAGGCAGTCCGTTCCATCCAAGGACGAGACGGTCTCGTCCTTTCTCGTCCTCACCCCGTCTTGGACGGATGGGACGACTGAGAGCACTGCCTGTAGGTAATGGCCGGGCCCTGTAAGGTAATGGTCGTGCCCTGTGGGTGACGGCTGAGCCTGTAGGTAATGGGTGACGGCTGGGCCTGCAGGGAATTGCCGGGCCCTGCAGGTAATGGCCATGCCCTGCAGATGACCACCGGAAGATGCCACTTATATAATAGGACCTCGGGGCCCCGGGACGGCCGCCTTTATCATATTAATATGAAATGCGGACGCCATGCCCTGCCGTCCTCACCCACCCTGCCCCGGGACGGTTGGGAACACTGATAGACACCGGTAGTGGGTTAACTTTGCACAAGCTTGCTCTGTCGGATGAGAAGTTTTGCGGGCGCTCGTTCGAAGAGCTGGCCTTTATAGGCCCTCACTTCCAGGCCCTCCGGGTGTTTATTCACGGCAGCACGCATCTTAGATTACGGGAAAAGTTAGTCGTGACCAAGTATTTTTATGTTGTTTTTACTCCACACCAACACAATGGCTCAAAGCGGGATACCAGTTTCACAGACTTCGCGTGTAACCGGGTGAGTGGTTCACCGGCACAGTAGTGAAGTTATCGGGAGCCCCGCTTCTTCTTTAGTTCCCGAAAATCGCAGCAACATTGACCGACCAACACCTGAACCTCAGTGATATGTTTTCTACTATACCACGTCCCGAGCAGTAGAGAATAAAAAATGTCTCGAGATCTTAATATCTTTACAGACACCTCCAACAACACTTGTTCTTCCAATTATACCAACTCTCACAACACTGCCGCCGCGTTCAATAATAATACCAACTGTTTCAACATATCAAACCATTTTACTGCCCCCGAAGATCGATCGGAAATCCTGGCCTGGTTGTCGCCCCTTGAACCCCGCGTGCGCCATCAGAACTTGGAGGCGAGCCGGGTCGACAAAGTGGGGGGCTGGCTTCTCCAGACCGAGCAGTTTCGGAACTGGTGTGGCGGTAATAGCCAGGGTGGATATCAAAATGCGACGATATTTTGCTACGGCAATCCGGGGGCTGGAAAGACGTATATTAGGTAAGAGATATGGTTCTAGAGAAAGAAAAACGGACAAGGAATCCTGTTTCTGACAAGTTACCATGGCAGTTCTTTGGTAGTAGATACCCTGTGCGATCGGGCTAGGGGACAGGATATTGCTGTCGCATGTTTTTACTTCGATTTCGCCGCGGGAAAGGAGCAGACACCGGCGAATATGCTCGGCGCTCTACTGAAACAGGTAGTGGGTGGATTGGACAAGATCCCCGAAGAAATCATGCAGGAATTTGGGGAGAAGAGAAAGGTCATTGGGGGTCGCAGCCTGCGACTTGATCGAATTGTCAAGATGTTGGCGGCTGTCACGTCCTTGCAGCGCACCTTTTTCTGTATCGACGCTGTCGACGAATGCGCTCCGAGAGATCGAGTAAAGATCCTTACTTCATTGCGCGAAATAATCCAAAAGTCACCAACCACTCGAATTTTCCTGACAGGAAGGCCGCATATCCGTAGTGAGGTAGAAACACGTCTCCCTAGAGGAACAGCGGTTGTATCGATAAGCCCCCGGAAAGGTGATATAATTCATTTCATCCGCACTAGATTGGAGGAAGACGCAACACCTGATGAGATGGACTCGAGATTGGAGGCAGAAATTGTGAAGAAGATTCCCGAAACTGTCTCTGAGATGTAAGTAGGATGACTACCTAGAGAAACTTGTCTTTAGCTATCCACTAACAGATATATGGCTAGATTTCTCCTGGTGTCTCTGAACCTAGAGGCGGTCTTGCAAGAACCAACCATCCGTCGGCGGCGGGAGAAGCTTCGCGTAATGAACAACGGCCTGAGCTTGGGAGATGCGTACAGTGCCACTATTGAACGCATAAAAGGGCAGGGCGGGGAGAGATCGAGACTCGGAATGACGGCTTTGATGTGGATATGTCATTCGGAGCGCCCGCTGGAAGCGGATGAGCTGTGTCACGCCCTGGCGGTCGAAATAGGATCAACTTATTTTGATTCGGACAGTGTTCCCTCTATTCGAACGGTGCTAAGCTGTTGCCAAGGTCTTATCGTGGTGGATAAGGAAGGGTCGGCCGTTCGACTGATCCACTTTACGCTCCAAGAGCATATTTCTAGCCATCCTGACCTTTTCCAGGGAGCTCACTCGGCGATTGCGGAGACCTGCTTGACATATCTGAATTCCCAGCAGGTTACAAGCCTTCCGGTCACTCTACCTTTCGACATCCATTTGGCACCTTTCCTCAGATATTCTGCTTCACACTGGGGAACCCATGGGAGAAAGGAGCTTTCGTATCGTGCGGAATCGCTTGCACTGAAGTTCTTAGGACAGTATCGTGATCACATATCCAGTAGGCTGATTTTAGTGTCCCGATATCCGTACCATCTTGGCGGGGTCAAGGATCTTCCCCCGTACACTGGACTACACTGTGCATCCTTCTTCGGACTCGTTGAGATTGCGAAGGCTCTGATAAGCATGGGTGATATAAACCAAGGAGATTTTATGGGTATTACGTCGCTCGGATGGGCTGCCTGGAAAGGGCATGAGGGAGTGGTGCAGCTGCTACTGCTGCAGAAGGATATCTACCCCGACAGACAGGATAGGTTCGGGCGGACACCACTCTCGTTTGCTTCCAAGAGTGGGCACGAGGGGGTGGTGCGATTACTACTGGCGTGTGGGGGTGTCGATCCCGACAAGCCAGACAAGCAGGGACAAACACCACTATCGTACGCTGCCGAGAGCGGCCACCTGATGGTGGCGCAGCTACTGCTAGCACGGGGGGGTATCAGCCCTAACAGACAAGATAGCTTCGGGCGGACGCCACTCTCATTTGCCGCCAAGAATGGGCACGAGGGAGTTGTCCGGCTACTACTGGGGCGTAGGGATATCAATCCCAATGAGCCATGCGAGCGAGGCCAAACGCCGCTCTCGTTTGCTGCCGAGAATGGACATCAGGGAGTGGTGCGATTACTACTGGGGTGGGGGGGTGTCGATTCCGACAAGCCAGACAAGCAAGGACAATCACCACTATCTTATGCTGCCGAGAATGAGCACGAGGGAGTGGCGCAGCTACTGCTAAGACGGGGGGATGTCAATCCCGATAAGCCAGACTCTGGAAACCGAACCCCGCTATCATACGCTGCTGAGAATGGGCACGAGGGAATGGTGCAGCTACTGCTCAGACGGGGGGGTGTCAACCCCAATAAGCCAGACCATGGAAACCGAACCCCGTTATCATATGCTGCTGAGAATGGGTACGAAGGAGTGGTGCGGCTACTGTTGAGGCGATAGAATGTCAATCCCAACAGGCGAGACAGGTTCGGTCGAACAACACTCTCGTATGCTGCCAGTAGGGGGCATTACAGAGTCACAAAGTTAATTCGAGCACGGAAATCCTCATTCCTGCTTCTGCCTAGGCCCTGTTGGAAATCATGGAAAAGTCAGAGATGCTGCTCGGCATGCTCACGACTAACCCAACATGCCCAGAACCTGTCTGGCATGTATAGAACATGCCAGGCATGTTCAGAACATGTTCGGCATGTTTCCACCCTCACCCGCACCCATATCCGTTCTATTCCCATATCCATTGCTTTATTCGCCGTTCGCCGTTCGTTATTCGATCGTTCGTGTTCGCCGTTCGCTCGCCGGTTTATCGTTTGATTGTTCCCTATTACCGTCAGCCATTTACCATTCCCGGGCACGCCACTTACCGTACACCTTTCCCATCCTTGGTTTGCCGTTCACCCGTACACGCTTTACCGTTCGTTTTGTTCGTGGTTCGTGGTTCGTCTCTTGTGGTTCGTTGATGCCCGGAACAGGCGCGATTGTGCCTGTGGGAGCGGGAATGGGGACGGGAACGGCGGGGAACAGGGACAGTAGGAAGGCTGCTCGGCAGCGGGAGTCTGTGGGATCTATATTTCTTTTTGTTAGCGGGCATAAGGAGTGGGGACTTGCATGGTGGAGTGGGGAAGGCGATGGATGGGTATGGAGGCACGGGAAAGCGATGGGCTGGTATGGAGAGCGGTGGAGTGAGCGAAGGATTTTCTTTTTGATCGGTTATTTATACTCCTGCGATTTCCTGTTCATTCGCAAGTTAAGCAATAAGAAAGAAAGTGGTTGGCGAGCGATTGTGTGTGTTCTAGGAAGAGAGCAAGCAAGAGTGAAAAATTTTCTCCTATCATACCCCTCTTTGCCATTTCTTGGCGTCCCACCCGGCACAAGTGATATCCGGTGATGGCGAGGTGGTGAACCCAGCTCCGGAAACCTTTGGTGTTTATGAGGCCCTCCAAAGCATGAAACTTCTTGCTACCTATCTTCCGGATTTTCACCGCTTTCCTCCTTGCCCCACATAAATCCTTACTATCCCCGCTGCCACCCCGCGAGTCTTGCTCAACTTGTTTCGGTGTACATTTACTATCTCTTGGGTATTGCTGTCTTTATTCCTAGATATTTCCCTACACTTCAGCCTTAAAAATATTGGCACCATAAGACCATTGGCAACGCCAAAGGATGCCGGGTGAGCCCAATGGGGTTCTCCTGTATATTCCCTTTTGTTCTGGCGCATGTGGGGTTTGTGGATTTTTTTTTTTCTCTAGGCGTATTCCCTTTGACATTTTGGAGCCAGGCGGAGAGGGGAAGGACCTAAGTCGGCGATCAGAAAGAGATCTCGATTTCTCCCTACTTGGAATATATTTGCTATTGTATTTCCGTCATATTTACAGTGATAACAACTAAGAGCAATCACATCTTTTATGTTTTAGATGCCTTATTCATATTTTTAGTCTGTCGGTCCTACTGCTGCAAACCAAATACCGCCATAGAAAAATTATTCTACGCATTGTGGTTCACAGGCGACACCCCATGGTGACACAACTACACCACTAGTACCTATCTGATCTCCTTTGACCATCCGCTGCCTGCTGTTGTCATTGAGTAATTATTTATATCATACGTGCCTACCCATCACATTCTGAGCAAGGCGAATGGGGCAGTACTCTATGGTATTGCGCGAAAGCCCACTATGGGTAAGGCATTCTTTCCAGACATTGGCACCGGTCAAGATACGCTCCGATCTCAACTCTCCCTTCTTTTCCCTGACAGACTCTAGACGCCTCTAGGTAAATATCGCCTGGGCACAGACACCATGCCAAACAGTATTCAGGAAAAGCAAAAGGCAGTTATCCAGGTAAGCAAGATTAGAATTGGGCCCCAAAATGTTTCCAAGGTTCCTACTTCTCAACACCTACAACCACCGAATTCCCGCCCGTCTTCTTCAGGTTTAAAGACTTAAGGAACCATCCTATCATTAGTTAAATACAAGATTTACTGCTCTATTAGTTCCAGTTCCGAAAGGCCGCCCATAGAGACCTAAGTGGCTTCGTATCGTGTTTTTGGGTCGGTTTACACTTTCATCCTGCCGCTATAGTCTCAAATCCTATCCTCTTTCCGAGTACAGTACTATATCTCAGATGACAGAAGCCTCCAAGTTAACCTTGAGGTAACAAATTGTGAGGCCAGACCGCGCACCATAAACATGGAAGATACTTTCTCGCTTTACGCAGGTACTACCCAGGAAGGCAAATCTAAAGGGTATGATGCGATGATAAATACTCATCCTCCCACTGAGAAATCTTCTACCAACAGCGATACCTGGGAATGCGATATTGCGATGCAATACCTGTACCACAACTTCACAAAAAAGGTTTTATAAGTAACTTAGACTACTTTCGAATACAGTACCTCTAAATCAATCCCTGATAATAGCTCCCCAACCACGAGCTGCTTCCCCTGCCTCACAAACACATAAATTCCACTTGGGACTTCAAATACTTGCCATCAACACTACCCCGACAGTAAAGCACAATTAGCAGGCCCAAGCCCTCAAATCTCACCACAGGTTTATCCAGTCATTGACTTAGTAGATGTGTCCCCCGTCCTATCTTAGACACCTGCAGGGCAAGGTTCTCCACAAAAAAAGCTAATGGAGAACCCCGAAGCCAGACGGAAGCCGCATCTATACGGAAAATCCTCGAATCCAACCAATATGTATTGGAGAGTGTCTGGTAAATTTCCAAGCACGAATTTATTCAATGTGTACCGTAATCTCTTGGGTGTGGTCACCGTTACAACCCTGGGGTTCCTGAGACAGGCGACCTATCACTCATCAAATCATTTTCTCTTATCGTCCTTGAGTAACCACCTTACCGAGTGACGAATCATGACGCCAGATGACACCGACATGAGAACTAGCATGGAAAATAACCTCTACGCTGACTCCGGCGATCCCAATAACCGCTCCATGCACTGTTCCGTCGTCTGAAATCTCATTCCACACACCTAGCCACCAGCCTTGACAGCAAGTAGGCAGATCTATATGACCTCCTCGGGAAGCTGAAGGCTAATACCGCCTCTGGAGTTGTGAAGAGCGTCAACTAGAGACTACCATATTTGCGCTAGCTCTAGACGGGTATTCGAGATACTAAAGGGTTGAAGAGGTGTTCCGGTGGGACCGCGAGGGGGGGGTCCGGCGAAGCTGGAGAAACATCTCTGGCTGTTTGCAAGGATGGGGATGAGAATGTTAGCAAATTATCTATCGTACATGTGTCCGCACTTGAGTGGTGTGGTAGCGCGGAATCACGGCGGGAAGAGTTGGGATTGTCCTGGCCAGATCCACGCGCCCTTTTTCTGCTGGGGGGCTCTGGGACATTGTGCTACTCATCGGTGGATAGTATCACACACAGCACCACTTGGAAGTGGAATATCGGTCCTTGGAAAAGAGAGCCGCGAGTGGAGAAAGAGACTGCGGAGAAGGCGTAGTGGTCAAGGTTTTGGGGAGCAGGTAACCCTTTCGCAATTAGTGGGGTTCATGGGTTCAATTTCCCCAGTCATTCTTGACATTTCCATCATATGTATCATATCATACATGAGATAAGGGGACCGATAAGCCTCGCCCTATAAGGACTGGGAGGATGATGGACTTGAACCTTTCTCAAACAGACTACTCGAGTATAGTGTAAGTTGGACCTGCTAGTGAGAGTTAGTTGGTGCCAATCACTCCAAGTCGAGTATTTGGTTCTTACAAACTACCTACCCACCTACTACCACCTTGTCCAACCAGAGAAGCTCAGAAATATTCAAACACCAATAAATCAATAGAGCATGAAAAAGTGCACATATTAAGGAATTGTTCAGAGAGTGGCTCATAGGGGAGAACTACGGACGAGTTATTCGATGCAACAGACGCCAGCAGAGGAAAGTCCACTTTTCCTCTGGACAGTACGGTCGAGGTGAGACTTCTCAAAGCCGAAGCGGACATCAACACCGGGAATGGAGTCTTGGCCAAAGAGATCAGGAACTTGAACACACCTAAGCAGGGTTGAGGCCAGTAATGAAAATCTTACGTGTAAATTCCTAGCTATCTATGTGAATACGGTCCGGCTGGAAGTTGGGGCGGGAAGTTCTGGTCCGACAACAGTATCAAGACCAATATTAGAAGTCAGGTGGCCAATGTCAAGACCAAGCCGGAAAAGCAGATTGACCTGCTGGAGTTGAGGATGAAAGAGCACATGCGGCCCCGCCCCACCCAACTCAGACCGGAGATTGATAAAGATCGTTAACTCAACCGACTAAAGTATTAAACTCGTCCCCGTTTTTTGTTTTATTACTTTTTTACTAATCGAGTGGCTATCTAGCTAGAGAAACGAGATGACAAGACCTGTGATGAATATCCCTTCGCAATCGAGCACACTAATTGGTACTATTTGTACCCATATCCTTCTAGCATGCCGCCGGTGGCCTGGAATATATGCTGGCATCTCCGTTATCAATTGCTTCAGATAGTGGCTCACCCAGTCTATTATACTATACCCCCATCCCCTAGAAATTTCAATACTACCAACCAATCCACCCCTCTTCCATCCACCCACCCCCTGACTAGCTTCCAACCTCCTTTCCCCCCCTCCGTTCCTCAACCAACCTCCGATACCCCTCAACTATCCCCCTCCTCTCCCCCGCCAACCCCTCCCTCCTAGCCAAACTACCCGAACTCTTCGGCACCCCCTCAACATCCACAATCCCGCGCGAGTGCAGCACACTCTTAGGCTTAACAAGCGTTGGTGGTGCCTTCGCAATATCCGAGAACCTGGCCACCTGGCGCTTCTCCGCGAGCGCAGCCCAGGGGTCGGGACTTACTGCGCGACCTTTATTCCTTCCACGCTTGCTCTTTCCCCCTTCCTCTCCCAAAGCTTCCCCTTCACTGCTACCATCGTTGGGGCCACCGCCGGCAACAGGGGTAGATTTAGCTCTTTCCCTCTTCTTCTTCTCCTTCGCGCGCTGTGCTTTGCTACTACCCTCTGGTTTCAGCGTTATTGGCAGACTGACGTCGACGCGACGGTTGAATTGCCGGAGGGATTCACTGGGTTGGATTTTCAGCTCTGAGATCGGGTGGAGCTTCCGCGCTTTCGTAGGGGGGTCGTCGAGGCCGCTTCGCTTGGGTTTGTTTTGTTGGATGCGGGAGAGGAGGCGAGTGAATTCCCTTGGGGTATCGTCATCTGTTTTCTGGGAGCGCTTGCGTTTCTTTGTCGGAGGTTGAGCTGTTGGGGTTGGGAGGTCGTAGCTAGTTTTATTTGTTAGCGGTTCTAAACAGCTGTGGAGGGAGTGGAAAAGGGAGGGGAGAGGAGGAGAAACTCTATCTTGGGCAAGTTCTTTCTGCGGCCTTTTTTGTTTGGCATTGCGAACCTGCAGGCAGGCAATATCTTGATGGTGATGGTGGTGGGGGAATGGAGATGTAAAATGAAATTAAGTTTGAATATTCACATTTTTCATCCACAACCCTAACCCTTATCAATCATGAGCCTCAAGCTTGGCGAAGATAGTGTATCATGGCAATTGGCGGGTAATTTGCACCGCGTTGAAGCTATGGTAAATCTCCGCGATAAGCCTAACTTGCGGCAATATTTATTAGACTAGAGTTATCCCTACCCACCGCGCTACCCGCCTCCCGTAGACACAAGTGCCCTAAGCTAACCCACCACCCCCAACCGCCTGCGCGACCAACACAGCTTAAACCCGAATTCCCACACCCATACTGTACCGACGACAACAAATAAATACACACATACATACACAGAAATACATACACATGCCCCCGAAGAAAAAGAGTTCCAGATCATCCGTGGCCGAGAGCCCGGAGGCATCAACACCGCCATCATCCCCCGCGGGTTCCTCAGTGAAGAAGTCGAAAGCGAAACCGGGGACAAACAAGGCTAACGGGACGACCGTTGGATCCAAGGGGAAAGCTCCCGTTGTTACTGCTGGTGAGGCTGGGAGCTCCGCCTCTGCCTCTAAGGGAGGTGAAAGTAGGACATTAACGGTGCAGCAATTGATTGGGGGGTTATCCTGGACCGGGAAGTTACCGCAGACACTGTTTTATGAGCACTGTATAAAAGCAGGGTGGAATAAGCCGGATTATTATATTGTATGCAGTTCATCCCACGTTTTTCCGAGCACATCGACGAACATATGTACTAATAGTTTTCCTTTTCCCTTCCTTTCCTTTTAACACAATAGAAGAAAGACGCCACGAAAGGTTTCGTATCATCAGTAACCGTGACATACAGCAATCCCAAAACCAATCACACAGAGTCAATGCGCTATACCCCGCCCTTCGAGATGCCCGATGGCACTCCAATAAACCTACAGATGGCCTCTGCACTCGAGGCCAGACACTTCGCCGCTACTTATGCCCTCCATCGCGTTTCCTCCATGAAGAACATCCATATGATGCTCCCGCCGACACACAAAGGCTACTGGGCTATATTCGACGAGATCAAGAGGATGGAATTTGCAAAGAATCATGCGTGGATGTACGTCGCTGACCCATTCCTCGATAAACGAGAGTGGTTGGCGGCGGAAGCTGCCAAGGCAAAAGCCCTGGCGGAAATTAAAAAAGAGAAGCCTGCCGAGGTGGTTGATGAGAAGATGAAGGGGTGGTATCGAGTTCCGGTTGTGGACATGGGGACTAGCCAACGGAGGGAGGTAGAAGGGTTGGTCCGGAAGTATCATGTTTGGAATCCGGTTGGGGTTAGCATGACCAGGGATTTGATGTCGAAGGTCGTTTCGGAGCTAGTCAGGTTAGATTTCAAGAGGGCGCATGTTGAAGAAGCTTGCGGTTGGGTAAAGGACAAGGAGGAAGCTTTAGGTGGGGGTTCTTGTGGGGATGCTCCCCTTTCAACGAGGGGATTGTGGCTGATTAGGCGCAGAGTGGTTGTTAATTCATGTTCCGGAGGATGACCTTCCGGTTAGGTTTTTGCCGGGGAATTATGCTACCGGTGTGACGTTTTCTTCTGGGGATCTACCCATGGAGTACGCTGCTAAACGTATAGATTCTCATCCACAATTCTCATTAGTGTTGCTAACTCTGTTACAGGATTATCTGTCACCGGTTATTCTCTGGATCTCTGCCGTGAAATTCTCGCCCTCAACGCCGCAGATGAAGAGCGAGCAGCAGAAGCTTTGATGCAAATTCTGGTTTACGGCTACCAAAAGACTCCCCAAGGTGCCAAGGAAGAGTCGTTGATTTCTTTCTCAGACACCGACCTCTGGACGGAGGAAATTGGCACTCTGGCGGCAATCTGGGGCCCCGAGAGGTACACCCAGATTACGCCTACGCACTTCAAAGTGCTGCTTTCCAATCCCCCTATACAGGGCTCGAAATTGCCCAACAAAATATTTCTAGAGATCCGGAAGCCGACCTCGGCGACTTGGGAACTAGAATACCCGCAGACAATCCCGACATTCACACTTTCCACCAAGGATGATGGGGACGGCAGATTGTCGGCACAGGTCAAGCTCAGTATCATCAAGCAGACAGCAAAGCATGCAATCACTCTTCTTGGAGAGCAGATGATCTTTACAGTGGTAGACTGGCTAGAGAGCAATATCGCTAGAATTGTTGAGTCCCCAGGTAGACTTCGCGATGTCACTAGTGGTGTTACGGGTAGCAACGAAGATGACGTCCCACCCCCGAACAGAGCCAACAGAAAAGCCTTCCGACATCGCAATTCAAGAAACGCTGGAGCTATTGATTGGACTCCCGGCAAAGAAGCTAGTATGCGATTACTTGCGGCTAAAAAGACCAAATACTCTTTGCCCGATATGCAAAACATGCTGGAAGCACGTATGCGCTTACCGGCATGGGATCTAAAGGAAGAAATAATTGGCGCTGTGAATGATTGCCAAGTCACAATCATTAGCGGTGAGACCGGAAGTGGGAAGAGTACGCAGGCTGTTCAATTCATCCTAGACGATATGATCGACCAGCATCTAGGACACATCACGAATATCATATGTACCCAACCCCGCCGTATTTCTGCTCTAGGCTTAGCGGACCGAGTCAGCGATGAGCGCTGCTCCCGAGTGGGTCAGGAAGTCGGATACGCCATCCGCGGCGAATCTAAGCAGAATCCCGCAACGACCAGGATCACGTTCGTCACCACAGGTGTTCTCCTACGGAGACTCCAAATGGGCGATACCCTCGATGAAGTAACCCACATATTCGTCGACGAGGTGCACGAGCGTAGTCTCGATACAGACTTCTTGCTAATCCTATTAAAAAGGAAGTTGGCTGTTCGGAAGGATCTCAGGGTAGTGCTCATGAGCGCTACTCTTGATGCGAAGATATTCTCAGACTATTTTGGCGGGGAGAAGGTCCGTAGGGTCGAGATTAAGGGTCGGACGTTCCCCGTTGAGGATTACTATCTCGACCAGGTTATTGTCAAGACTGGGTTTAATGGTGGGGGGAGGTTAATGCCTGTCAAGACTGCCGATCATGAGGATGTTCGGGGTGCGGATCCGAGGGTTGCTAGTATTATCATGAGTTTAGGGGACAGGATAAATTATAACCTTATCGCAGCCACTGTCGGTACTATCGATGAGATGCTTGGATCTCATGATGGAGGGATTCTTATATTCCTGCCAGGTAATCCAATCACATTCCCTCACTCGATATTATTATTGCTCATGGGATGCAGGGACTATGGAGATCCAACGATGCATCGAAGCTATCAAGACCTTGCCATATGGAACAGAGCGCTTTCATGCACTGCCTCTTCACGCCTCCCTTACTCCCAACGATCAGCGTAAGGTCTTCCCCCCACCGCCCAGCGGCAAACGCAAGGTCATCGCAGCAACAAACGTCGCGGAAACTTCCATCACAATCGAGGACATAGTAGCAGTAGTCGACACTGGAAGGGTGAAAGAAACCTCATATGACCCCTCCAGTGGTGTCGTCAAACTTCTCGAAACATGGGCCTCTCGCGCAGCATGCAAGCAACGTCGCGGTCGCGCCGGCCGTGTCCGTGCTGGCTCGTGCTGGAAACTCTACACCCGCAACGCGGAACACAACAAAATGGCTGAGCGGCCCGAGCCAGAACTAAAGCGTGTTCCGCTCGAGCAGACCTGTCTTGCGGTGAAAGCGATGGAAGACGACGTCCGCGGTTTCCTAGCGGGGGCGCTAACACCCCCGGATACCATGGCAGTAGAAGGCGCTATGAGACTTCTCGAGCGCATGGGTGCGATAGCAGACGATGATTTGACTGCCCTGGGAAGGCACTTGGTTCTCATCCCGGCGGACCTCCGTTGCTCCAAGCTGATGGTGTACGGCGCCATATTCGGCTGCTTGGACGTTGCCGTGACGATCGCTAGCATACTCACCACACGAAGCCCCTTTACAAATACCCCCGCAACCCGCGATGCCTGCCAACTCGCGCGCGCATCCTTCGCCCACGGGCAAGGGGACCTTTTAGCGGACTGTTACGCCCACCAGGAATGGACGCGCCTCCGTCAAATAACCTCAGTCAGGGACGTCAAGCGCTGGTGCGAAGAGAACCACCTCAGTCACCACACACTCCTCGACATATCCTCGAATCGAGCACAGTACATTTCCTCCCTGAAGGAAATTGGGTTCCTCCCACTCTCATCTTCTTCTTTCAGCGATTTCGCAAGCCTGAACCAAAACCACGAAAACGCTGTTCTCCACAGAGCGCTCATCGCCGCGGCCTTCAACCCGCAGATCGCGAGGATCGCTTTACCAGAGCAGAGATTCGCGGGGTCGGCCAGCGGCGCGTTAGCTGTGGACCCGGAGGCGAGGACAATCAAGTACTATACCCACTCCTCCGGCCGCGCCTTTGTCCACCCTTCTTCCACTCTCTTCGGCGCAACTGGTTTCACCGGTGACGCTAGGTTCTTGAGCTACTTTTCGAAAATGGAAAGTAACAATAAAGTCTATCTCAAAGACGTTACACGTATTCCCCCCACTCCCCAATCCCCTATATTACTATGCTAACTTGGGAATAGCAACAAACGCATACTCCCTCCTCCTCTTTGGCGGCGCACTGGAAGTCGATACTACGGGGCGCGGCATCACGGTCGATGGATGGCTGAAGTTGCGAGGGTGGGGAAGGATCGGGATTCTGGTCGCTAGGCTGCGCGCCATGCTCGACCAGGTGTTGCAGGACAAGATTGACGACCCGGGCTTGGAGCTTGCTGGGAACGAAGTTGTGGCTTGTGTGGCGAGGTTGGTCGGGAGTAATGGGGTGTGATTCAGTGATGTGGTGGTGCGACCTCGCCGGGGGGAGGGGGGCGCGGATGGGGGGGGAGAAGGGGTAGGATTTGTTAGATTTAGTGGTTACTTTTCTTTTTTGGAGAATGAATGATTAATGACCGGACTAAGTTCAACCGGGCGGATTATTATACTATTGAGGTAGAATAAAACTTGAGCGATCATGTCACAACAGCGCAGGCGGTGGGCATGCAGACGGGCAGGGAGAAAGCAGAAACCCGAGAGAGGTCATGGACCTGAGGAAACCTTCCGAGTCTAAAGCTATTGCACGCCCCCCCCCCTCCGAAAATCCTTACTAAATGTGTATTTTGTTAAGGGTACGAGTAAGCTTTTATCGAACAGTGTGAGGGAGTACTTATGAATCGAGTGGAGCAGGAGACGTGATACAGGTAGCAAGGAATAAGGAAGCACAACCCCTACCACAAAGAAAAGAGAAGCAAAAATGGAAAATGTGTTTTCTGTTTTTACTCCTTCCCGGATTTCGCATATTTAGAGTAACCGGTTGTCAGGATTGGGCCCGCCATTCGGTTTTGCTATCCTGTGCGTTAGGGAATGGACGGCTACCGTACCGTAGAAACTCCAACGCTTGAATCATGCATGTGCAATGTCGTTGGGCTTTCCTCTCTCGGTAAGCTCAAGTTTTTCCTTTTCCGTCCCGGGAGGGGGAAAGGGGCTTTGTTTTTTTTTGTTTTTTTCCCCGCCCCCTTTCCAGAGAAGGGAATTTTGGACCTCATAATTATCACAAGGTTCAAGTTTTTATCATATGGTACTTGACAATTCACAAATTATCCGGGTGTCTTGGCGCCAGCTTCTCGATGCTTTATCGTATTGGTTGTCGGGTAGTTGAGGAAGCCGGGAGTAATCGGTACTGTACTTATCGGTTCTTCATGAATACTGGCATGATGATGCAGTGCCGGACAATCCCCCCAACCCATCTCATATATGGCCAAGTTCAAACTCCCCCAGCACAGCAATCACAAGCCAAAATTTCTGTAAGAGTGTCCGCCTTATGATTTTCTAGAGAATTGCTTGTACAGGACGGAAGGTTTTTAGAGGAGTTTCCACTTGCGGTGATGCTGGGGCAATTCAAAGTTTGGTCACACTCGAGATGAGAGTTTGCCAAATTAACACTATTCAAGCTAACTATATCTAGTAATGTCTTGCTTGCACTAAACCCAATAAGGTAATCAATGCCGGTCTTAGCTCCAATATAACCTATTTAACCAAAAGAGGAAAGTGATTGACCACTTAATACCGGTAAGACATCATGGATTAACACAAATCGATTTTCAAATGTCCGGCACTCTCGGTACCGCACCTGCCAATGCATTAGGGATTTGATTACTATGGGTGCTTTTTACGTAAGGGATACTGAATGGAGATGTAAGTGGGGTGCAGTATTTAACCGTGGGACAATTAAAACAACTTTTTTAACCGGGAGCACTACCAACCGATCAAACTCGAGTACCATACTACTCGTAGTAGCCTAACTAACTTACTGGGAATACTTTGAAGACGTACTAAATTGGATGGAAGGATTCGAGGTTAAGAGTTGAGGCATCATATGGTATAAGTCATAACTGATATAGACTATATAGCACGGACTTGATCCCGCGGAAGGTTAACCGTATGGCAGGTAGGTAGGGGTAAGACAATTGGGGTTTTTGTACTAGTACTGTAAATTTACAAGGCTGTACTGAGCTTGAGCACTGTACAGTACCTGCTTCTGGGTAACGAAACCAAAGTGGTATAGTAGACTGCCGGTACCCGCCGGCAAAAAGGCATTACTAAAGGTTACAGTGCGATAGCACATCTCAACACTTCTCACAAAACTCATCTCAGCACTCAGATTAGCTGGTGAGCTAGCCAACCCGAACCACGGTGCGGTATGTAGTCTTGACATGATTCCCCTTTCTATGATATCTCTCATTCGTAAATTTTTGAGGAGGTGAAGGAGAAGGGTGAAGTCGTGCCCACTAGAACGGATCCACAGAGTTGGCGGGTCAATCACGAGCCCCTCTCGCAGAACAAGCAGGTCACATGTGTCAAGGAGAGCTATCCCTTCCTTTTGCGTGCGCTCCTTCGGCAGTACCTGGCTTTGCGCTTGGGGGTATTAATATTCGCAGGGCCCAAGGAATGCGGTATGATATCATATCATACCAGTCCTCTTTACCTGCAACGAGGTTTCAGGGTGGGTTGCTACTCATCTCAATAGCTTAGTAAGCAGTAGCCCCGGAACTTAAAACAAAATAGCTAAAAGTTAATTTACCTGTGTTCTCGCTATTTTTACGCTACTCCCAACATAGTATAATATATCATACCAAAAACCAAGCGCCAGGTCTCATACTATGGGCGTTGCAAGTCCAAGGTAATACGACCGAGCATGGTCATCACCAGCTTCCTCCCTCCTTCCCTCCCTTTCTCTCCAATCCTCCCAGCACCATACCCCAGGATCTACCACTTCCACCCCCCCCCCTTCCTTAACAAATGAGACAAATCTAGTCAAAACCCTCCGATAAGCCAGACAAAACCCGCGACCAACCACTAAAATTCGGGCCCTACAAAAAAGCTAGTCCCTCTCGTGGGCTGTGTCCCGGATACGTGAGTACCTTGGTACTGTAGTGAGACTGGATGTTTTAGGATGATCCCTCTGGTATTATACTGGACCTGTACCGCACAACGGTTGCTATTTCTTTGGAAATATAAATTGAACTGATTCGAGCTGACTTGAGCGCAGGAACCTACCACCCCACATCACTGTAGAGTGTAGAGTGGTGTACTGTACCACAACATTTGCACTTGGGTATTATTAATGATTATCTCGCTCGCTAAAAAATAAAAAATAAAAAATAAAAAGCATCGACGATAACCTTTCCAAGGTGGTTTTAGTAACTCTCAGCACCAGTACTGTACTAGTACAGCCTGAGAGCAAAGATCCCCACTCCTCACCTGTTTTACTAAACGCAGTCCATAGAAAATTAGATAGTCGCTAATGATGAAGAGGAAACTCCACTAAAACAGCACTAACCTTCCAGAACTTCCCAAAGGGATGTGACGTGCAATGTGAGGGGGTAGTCTTCCCTTTTTTTTCACAGGCTTACACCACTCAACGAGATCGACAGGGCAGGGCTTGAAACAACTCAACTCCCCCCCCCTCCTTCCCCTTCTCTCCCCACATAAATCAATTTGTAGTCCACTTACCATACCGGTAACTAGCACCGTCAAAAAGCACCCGGCTCCCCCTCACACCTCTGCATTCTTGAATTCTCAAATCCTGTGGAGGAGAAAGCAAAGAGAAAGAAAAAAAGAGAGAGAGAGAATGATGACAGATGAAGACGTAGCCCTCATCACCGTTCTTATAAACTTCCTTAGCGCAATATGGAGTTACTTCTGCATCTCCGCCTCACTGGATCGACGAAGCCGCGCTTACGACCTTATGCACGATACTGAATTGGCATGGCATGCTCTATGGACTTCTTGTCAGGTACTCGAGCCTCCCCTTCTCTTCCCCCTCTCCTCCATAGCTAACCAACCGACCAAACCAACCATAGACTTTCGCCCTCCTAGTCTCATTCACGAATTTATCACTACTACTCTACATTGTTGCGCGAGTGTACGCTTCCTTCATAGACACACTTAAGGCGCAGGTTGACCTTCGGGGGAAGGTACTGTGGGTGCTTGTCGGCATCGGATGCGTGCTTGTTGGTCCGCCGACGGCGTTTTTGCCGTGGAAACTGACGTGCATTGAAACGGGGAGGTTGGATGAGAATATTTTCATTCATTGTGGGTTCCCTCTTCTACTCTCTCTTAACTTTGTTTGAGTGGTTTCGGGGGGCGTTGCGCTGACGGGTTGGTTGTAGGGGATGGTTGAATGGAGGGGTGGTCTCTGTTTCTTGTAGTTGACCGTGGAATGCTCGAGATGGGGTCAGTGACAGTGACGGGACAATTTCCTTTTCGACCATTCAGATTTCCCTACTCCCACTTCTTTTCACTCCACTTTGCTTTTTTCTTCTCCCATCCGTTCAACATCGTAGGGGTTTTCGGCGCTACCAGGTTCATGCTCTACTTGTTTATTTATTCCTTCACTGATTATTCCCGGGGATATCAGGGGTATAGAATTCGTCATTACCATTACACATTCATTCATTCACCCCTTCCATTCCCTTTTCCACCACCTTTGGTTTCAAAATCAGGAATGCCAGACCAAACACGCGGGAGGGCAAAAAACATTCCCCATCACATGTACATACCATATCTCCATGCCAAAAGTATTAAATTCACTCATCATAAACTCACCCCTCCACCAATTACTCATCCACCCCAGCATTCATTCAAATCCTACCGCTCCCAATAAACAATTTCTTCACTCCCCGCCGCAGAATTGACCATCCGTAAGACGCCAAGTGAACCCGCATAAATCATCGCCCCCCCCCCCCCCCCCCCCCCCCCCCCCCCCCCCCCCCCCCCC
>JACCEG010000455.1:93226-117645 GCA_014065205.1 Tuber brumale
AAAAAAAAAAAAAAAAAAAACCCCCTTCTAGAAGTCTTATAATCATCCAACCCAAACCCCCCTACCAAGAGCCCCCCTTATAAAAAATATAAAAATATAAAAATATAAAAAAAGCGACAAACAAGATATAATACCTTTTAGTAGTAATGGACAGATCCAGCACAATAAAAAGTATCATACCCGATAGCAGGTAGTATGATGATATTGAGAACGTTATCCGTGGTCATGGGAACTCACTCGTATACGACCTGCCCGAGGGGGGGGGAGTTGGGGGGGGGAGGGGTAATAAGAAAAGGGTAAACAACTCCACTAACTTAAGATATCATACAAAGTCCGCCTGGTGCTATGGATCCTTCCAATTTTAAAAAAAAAAAAAAAATGCATCATTCATAATACAATATTTACAGTACACAGTCACAATTACACAATAAGTGAATCACTAATTTATTTATTCATTTCCAGGAGGCTTTTAAAGAACGTCGAGTACCGGTAGAGTATGATACATAACTAAGGATATGCAAAATATATCGCCCCCCCCCCCCTTGTGCGAAACATGGTGAAGAAAAAAAAAAAAAGAAAGAAAGCTCCGCCGCCGTCGTGCATCAGGATTATTCCATTTCGGAATAATTATTATCCGGTGAGGTGTTCATCGTCTATTATACACGGCACACCAGCAGAAGGAAACGAGCGATAGACAGAGACCCAACAACAACAGTAATAACTTTTTGCAGTTCGGCAATGTATTATAAACCGTCCACCCACCCACCCACCCCACTCGCACTGTCGGCCGGCTTCGCCCACGGGAGGAAGCCAGGACTGGACGGGAGGGCGAAAATGTATACTATACCCCGTCTAGTCCTTCCTTCCTTCATTCCTTCGATCCGTGCGCAACGGCATTTTTCCACAAATAACGACTGCCTCAAAGAAGGAGGGGTGAAGGGGGGGGATCCGCGAGGACAAAGGGGTAAGTTACTCACCAGGAGTGAGGTTCCTGTCGAGGGAGTTTGTTAAAAATCCCCTCTCCCCATCCCCGCTCCCGTTCCGTAGGGGTAGGTTTCCCGGAGCCGGTTCGACAGTGTGCTATGCGCCTTCTCTTGGTCCCGAGGAGGGCGGGAGGGAGCTTTCAACAACTCGAGTTCATGATGTATCACTCGTTTGTGAATGACCATCACACCGCCCATCTCAAACGTCAGAGTCTTCACCACCCGCTGGCTCACACCCGACATAGCACCCCCCCCCCCCTTCGCCCTCAAAGGAAATAAAAAAAAAATAGTATTCAATCATCTCCATCCCCAGAATAATACCGATAATACCAACCCCACAGGGCTGGGAATACACATATAGAGGACGCCGAACCCAGATCATCCATCGTCGGATCAAGACAGACATCTCAGAACCCAACACGCAAAAAAGAATAACGCGAAAAAATTCCCCGAACGAACAGATGGATGGATGAGTAAACATGCAAGCACCATGCCGAATGGGCAAGTATCAACCACCAGCAACAAAAATCGAATAAAACCCCCTCCTACGCCACGGACCCCCCCCGGGACAGATAGATAGATAGGTATATACACACAGCATGCAAAGTATGATAGCCGCAGCAACGCTTTTCCAAACGTATCAGGGCAACGTGTGTGCCAGCGAGCGGATCAAATCTGGTCTGTCTCTCTTTCTCTCCCTCCAGACATTCGAGTGATCAACCGTGACCGCGACCACCCCGCTTCACGATTCGTGCCGTCTCGTATCGTATTGTATCATAGCGGGATATGTCTGCCACTCTGTCCCCGCCGGTGGTAGTAGAGAATGAGGCGCGGATGATACGCGCAGTGGACGGGGGTGAGCAGTGTCATGCCGACAAATGGGGTAATTACCTGAACGAACTAATGAATAAAACTGCTGGCCTGCTGGGCGTGCCCGTACGAGGACTGCACCCCGTCAGTGGAACGGATAGTCTACCCGGGGAGGGGAGGTTGGGATTGTGGATGGTGGTGAGGTGGGTGGCAGGGTGGATTGATGGTTGCTGGTACACAGTACGATACTAGACTAAAGAGTACTCGAGTACTGTAGACTATCGTAGCTTGCTGGCTGGCTGGCTGGCTAAACTAGTTGGAGAGCTAGTGCGCAGATATGGAATTACAAGCGTTGCTGGAAACGTATCATTCACGTTCCAGGCGAGAAGTGGCTGAACATTCGAGCCTAAATTTAGTAGATTTTGTATACGGTATGGGTACTCAAATGCGCAGACAATCTGCCATACAAGTTTTTGATCCTCGTGTTCAGGATTTCCGGTATCACACCCCCTTGCCTGGGGTGTGCACCATCTCCACATCGCAAGTGACAGATACCGCGCCACGCTACAACCCCTCAAGTCCTACCCAAGAGCACCAACCCCTAAAAACACACCGACCCGAAACCGGTAAAGTCAAGTTCAGTCCATTTCATCCATTCATGAACATCATATATGCACACCCTAATCCGCCCACGCCCCCACCAACCGAATAAAATAACCGAGCAACCAGCCCAAAACGCACAGCGCGAGCCACAGATATATAAAAAAAAAAAACTTCAAAAGAACTCCCACATAAGAAACTAAGGAAACAATAAACAAAAATATATACAAATACAAATAAGATTGTAGTGATAGACCATGGTGAGTTAGTTAAGAATAAGAATTGATAACCCAAAACACCTCTATTACAAAACACGAGAAAGTGAGTACGGTACTGCTCGGAAGGGTGTACGAGAGGGGTAAGGAAAGCAAGGAGATGGAGATAAAGAGAGGGACATAAGTTAGTTATGTAGTTATGTAATTGGTCAGTACAAGGGCATGACATGAGACTGCAATACTGTAGCCGCCATAGAAAGAACCAAGAAGAGTAGCCGTCTTCCCCGGTTTCGTAGGTAGGCAAGTAGGGAGATACACATTAGCATAATCGATCAGGTCAAGGTCAAGAGGTTTCAAGTCATAAGGGACAGGAACGGGGAGGGAAAAAGAAAAGGGGAACAATGAAAAAAAAAAAAAAGAGAGAAAATAAAAGAAAAGGTCCAGAGAAAAACGAGTAGGAGTAAGAATAAGTTAAGAATTGGTTTGAGGAAAAGTAAAGAAAAGAAAAGAAAAGTAGAAGAAAAAGAAAAGCACTAAAAATAAGAAAAAGCAACCCGCATCCATCCATGATCCATCCCTCCTTCCATCCATCCCATCGGACGAGTAATTAATCGATCCGCCATCTTAAAAAAAAAAACGTGAAGGCGGCCAATGGATAAAACGGGATAGGACAAAACCAGTGCTTTTTTGAATCGATAGGGGCAAGTAAAAGAAGAAGTGTACTCGAGTACTCGAGTAGAGGTTGATAAGACAAGACAGGAATAGGAAGGCTGGTGTCATCCTTCTCATCTGGTAAACGGTCCATCCTCTGATCCATCCCTTTAATACGGTACCGTAACCCCCCCCCCGACGTGCACCCCCTCCCCCGTTTTTTTGTTACCCCTCTTTCACCACCCACCGCCACCACCACAACCAACCTCATTACCACCGCCTACCATAGCCCCCGACCTCCTGACTATGAACTATTTTACTCATCATCACTACTCTCCTCATTCTTCATCCAGTTCTCGACATACAAACTAGCACGTTTGTACCGGCGATCAGCAAACTTGTCGTATACCGCACCGTGGTGAGTCTTCGGGTTCTCGCAGCACTCAACAAGGGTGTGGATCAACGGCTCCAGCTGAGAAGCAGTGTAACCCGAATAAAAGGTGTGTGCGGGTGTCTGTTTTGAGCATTGTGATTAGCCGATGTCGGTCATGTGATTCCGTGTGAGGGCAACAACAGTTTCGAAAGACCGTAAACGAAGAGATACGGAAAAAAAAAAGGGGAGGGGGAAGAGAAGGTTAAAAAAACAAGGAATCGAGTGGAAGAAATTGGAGGTAGAAGAGGAAAAAAAAAGCCGTTTTGGCGCAAGTATGTGTTGGTCATTGGGGGGGGGGGCGGAAAACGGGTCAATGGTAGACAGGGGTATGTGAACCAACTGAAGCGTTGTGATAAAAAAAAAAAAAAGAAAGGAAAAACAGAAAAAACAGAAAAAAATACAATAAAACGATAAACTGGAAGCGAATGAAATAAACCTACCCACTCTCCCTTCCTCAACATATGTCTGGCGAGACAGTGCGCTCCGGCAGCGAGAAAGCTTGGGGGGCTTCCAACGAATCTCTCATCCATGACAGTGATCTCCAAGAAGTACTTTGCTAGCGTTCTGGTCTCAAGATCATAATCGTCGGCCTTGCTGATTCTTCTCAAGAAGCTCATCGGTCCGGGCCAGCCAAGTTCATAATGCAACATCGAAAGCATAAATCTCTCCGCCTTGAGAATCTCTTCCGCGGTATAACCATTGTCGACCATGTACACAATCTCGTGAACAGACGGGCAGTTGATCTCCTCATACTTGGCAGCGACAAAGAGCGCTGTGGCTCCGACAAGTTGAAGCTTCCCGAGGGAGACAACCTTGGCCGAGAGGAAGCGATCGACATAGTTGGAGGTGAGGAAGAGAGTCTCGGGAAGAAGGTTAAACCGGGTGTGAACCTGGACGAGCCAGTCCATGAGAATCGCGCGCATTGACCATTGGATCTCAGATTGATGGTCCATGTAGTGGGCGTTCGGCAACATCTTCGCCTATATCACGATATAAATTGTTAGTAAAACTCTAGCGCAATTAATAATGGTGTAACACAGTACTAACCTCAAGCCCACGCATATACTCGAAAATTTCATCGCCATATTCCGCAACCATAGAAATATCACCCTCGTCCTCGTCGTCAAAGAACTCTCGCTGCACCTTGCTCAATTCCTTCCTGGTCTGAGATGTGATCTTGGGTACAAGAACTTGCGTGGTAACCCCAGTAGTATTATCTCCGGGACGCGCTCTTGCGCCGTTGTATTCAGTCTCATCATCATCTCCTTCATCACTCTCATAGTCTGAGATAACCTCATGTTGACCCCTGGTGGCCTTAGCACCGCCTGGAGCCTCATCATCCTCCGAAGCGTCTTCGTCATCATCATCTTCAGCTTCAGCCGCGGTGCTCTCTTGATCCTCATCCAAGTATCTATCAGAGTAGGAGTGAGACGCTTGGTCCGAATAGACGGGAGATTCACCCTTGGCTTGATGTTGCTTTATTCTCAAAAGACCCGACAGAGGCCTAGACGCACGACCCCTGCTACGGGGCCGAGTGGCTTGTCTACCGAACTGCTGCGATTCCTTCTTAACGACCGCATCTCGCGAAACCTTTGGACTGGTTCGCTTGGGACTAGTCCTCTTCGGGCTCGGACGCTTGTTATCTTGGTAAACTGTGGTCCTACGGACAATGTTCCTCGATGGAGCAACGTGTTGAGACGTGACCGAAGACTGGGTAGCGATCGAAGAAGCTGGCTTGAGTCCCTGGACTCGCTGAGCTGGTTTCGAGATCGCGCCAGTAGTCTTCTGACCCTGCTTATCCTGAACGACAATGACACCACCCTTGCTACTTTCCTTGCCAGAGGTAGTAACATTGTTACCCTTGCTTGTATTGCTGACATCACCGAACGCGGTCCTGCGGGCAGCGGCTCTGAGGCCGACTCCAGTGGATTGCTGCGATTCCATGTTCCCCAAAGCAGCGTTGGCAGCGGCTGAAGAGACGTTGCTGGCGGACTTGTTGTGGATTATAGGACGATTTGCGTTCTCGTCTTGACGGCGAATGGCGCGGGAGGGACGTTGTGGCTATAGGCAGAAGAAAAAAACGCGTTGCGTTAGCAAGAAAAATATTTTTTCCCCCCAGATCGTGTTGTGGATGTGTGTTATTGGATGCGAGTAGGTGGATGCATCTGAGAGGAGGGAGAGGGGTGGTTATGCAAGTTCTTCTATGGGGGCTTGGGGTTGTGGGGATGAATGTGCGTTTCAGGTTGGAAATACAACCACACAGAACATAGCAGGTATGATAATATTATGATGAAAAGGAAATTTTACTTACTTTGGCATCCATTTTTTCTATCCAAGTTGGCGAGAATAATATCAATGTCGAAATCCGATCAATAGATCGTTGATTCGATTAATATCTCAAGTTGATAGACAAAGTTATTACACACTACCTTTTGAGAGTTTAGCGGAAAGTAGCGACGGTTGGTGGGCAAAAAGGAGCAAAGGAAGAAACAACAACTTGAAGTCGGAGGAATCCACCGTCTACTTAAATATATTTGGAAGAGAGAGAGAGAGAGCGGTCAAAATGAAAAGAAAAGAGGAGAAGGGGGATTGTTGTGAATGAAGAAAAGAGGGAAGCAAAGCGGTGGAGGAGGAGAAGGAAGTTGATGTTTAGGCGTCTTGAGTCGGTCGAGGTCTTCTTCGCGTAATGCTTGGTTGTCGAGGCAACGAAACAAGGCGTTTCAGGGAAGGCGACCAATGGCTTGGCAGCAACCGTTCCCTCTTTGGGGTCCGATGGCAACAAGCAAACCCGTGACATGCCCCACCAACCCACAACGGAGCGGCGCGCACACTTACCGGTATGCAGGATTTCGGCCTTCATGTCGCATCACTCGAGAAGTTCGCTACTTTTCACGGGGCCACAGGCGAACCAATTATCATATGGCTACGGACATCAAAGAACTAAAGGGCAAGCAAAAATCACTAACACCACTCTCTATACCCCCATCACGAACAATTTCCCACCCGAACCCGCTACCCAATCGAAAGCGCACATTGCGCATTCCCTCCATGGTCTCCCCGGCGCTGTGGTGACAAATTATGATTAAAAAAAAAAAAAAAAACTTGGAGCAGAGGTCACATAGTTATCGGGCGCTTCTCAACACATTCAGTTATCCACCATACCGGTGTTATTATTTATCTATATTCACCCTTTCCTTTGATAGCTTATTCGTTCGGCAACTACACTACACTGCCGGTGCTGAGTGTATGATTAAAGCACAACGCGGTACGGCCTGCGTCTCGAGAAAATCAAGTTGAACCCACCTGGCATCCGACCTTGCATCCCCCTTCGCCGCTGTCGACACTGACATGTGTGCGGTGCTCGCACATTTTTCTCGCCTTTGCGGTCTTCGATTCGATGTATTTCCCACTTCCAAAAGGGGAAGAAAGTGAGATACCTGCCGCAACGGACAATAGTCCCCCAAATTAGGAATGGCCATTCACTGTACGAGTGCTAGTACGAGTAAGTCTTGCTTTGGAGTCCGTGCGTGCGTACCCCGTGTAATACGGGGGACACTGTGCTCAAACCATGCATTTCATACATTTCTTGTGAATGTGTATGTAATCCAATTCAATTCAGCCCTCGAAGCAGATGGGTCGCGAGACCTTGTCTTATGGTGATGTCCTGTCGCGAACCCGTCGCGAAACCTGGATTGTGTGTTTCTGTTTGCGGGGCCTTTTCTCTCTCTTTTCCTTGTCCTCGCTTTGGTGGCGCCCTTCCCGAGGAAATCTTTTTTTGGCATAGGGTACCGGGTGTAACTGTAACTGGATTCCCCCATTCGTGGTGCGGGGTGCCGGCGCTGGGTGTTTTACAAGTATCATACGGTATGCAACACATCGTTGGGTGTCGGTTTTCGTGATTCCCAAGAGTTATGGTGCGAGTTCTGTTGATCGCGTTAACTTTGATGAGGGGAGCGCATGGTGATATTTATCTGGGAAACGCGATTAAAGGGGTGATGATGGGCGGGAAGGTTTACAGTACTAGTAGAGAGGGGGGTGCAGTGCTGTAGGGAGCAGTGAATAAAGTACTCGTACATTCCTGTTTCAACGCATCACGGCTCACTCCTCGAAATAAAGGCCGTCAATCCAGCGCGCCCAGCGAGAGATTCGTTTCCCTCATCCGGCACAACTCGCTCACTCCGCCTTCTCCTAATTTCGGCGGTTCCCGTAGGCACAGGCGCCAGGCTTTCTTGGGCAAGGGAGACAGAGGAAGAGAGGGAGAGAGGCGATCCAAATTCAGGCACTGAACCTTTTGCGCAAGAAAATAGAGTGCCGGTATCCTCCTCCTCCCTTCTCTTCTAGAACAGTTCCTTTCGACGGCTATGAATGGCACTTGACCAAGACACTTCTGCCCGGAGCGCCTGGGGCCAACGGAGAGGGGCGTTAAATACGGTTAGCTAGAGCATACAAGTGCTGCTCGTAAAATAGATACTGTAGTATTTGCAGTTCCCTGCAGTTCCAATATCCACTCGATCTATGTTTAATCTCTACTGCATGTATTTCGGTAATTTACATAAGTTATCGTACATCCAATTTGTTTTCCCTCCCGGACCATCCATGTCGGGAGTGAGGTGTTGCCAAGACCAGACGTTGGCACCCCATCCCGTATCCAGGTAAGTTCGCCCAGCCGTCGCGTCTCCCTGTCAGTTCCCCAACCAATTTACGACGCGTTTTGAGAAACCACTATACACGAAGTCACGTGGAGCGAAAGAAGAACGTTCCAGCGCCCAGTTTTTTCCTTGGCTCTCCATCTTTTCTTCTTTTCTTTTCTTTTTTTTCCCTTTTCCCTTTAACCTCTAATCAGGCGCTTGGTGAAGGAATACTCGTCGCAGTTTGTCTATCGAGGAGCACGATTAAGAATATGACCGTCCTTTCATTCCAACTTAGAGTTATCTCTTGCCTATCTCTTTACCGGAGATTGCATTACCCTCACCCGCTCTCTTCAACGTGCTTTGAAGTTTGCGCTGATGATAGTCTAATTGGCATTTCATTCCGACGGATGCGTTATCGGCATCTTGCTGATGAGTTTGGGGATTGACGAATCGCTCGATCTACATAAGCGATCAATAAAAAAAATGCAAGAGAAAAGTGATATTATGATAGGAATTTTTTTTTTTTTTTTCCTCTACTGTGATATTATGTTATGCGCCCTCCTTATCAAGTCGTCTGTCAATATACGAGTACCGGTAGAAGAATACCGGTCCCGGTGGCCAGTGTCCACAGGCGTTGTTTCCTGTTTCCTGTTTCCTCTCCCTCAACCCTTTTTCCTCTCTTTAGTCTACTTCTCCTTTCCCTTTCCTTCCCCACCAACCCATTCCATTACCGTGCTCCCCCCCCCCATTCAGGAGGGGGGAGAAAAGGAAGGGGGCAGATTGGGTTTTTTTTGGACGGATCGCGAGCGCAAGAGAGAGAGAGGGAGTGTGTGGCAACTCCCCTTTGCGGCTAAAGATTCGTAGCGAGACTGCTGTTTCGCAGTGCGCCAATGGTTAAAGGTGACGAGGGTTGGCGATCCACAATCCGGGTGTAGAGGTCACTTTGGGAGCGGAGGATTGTGCATACAGTTGAGGTACTTGTACATGGCCCTAAGGCGGTCGTGGGGTGCTGTGCCTTTGTAACAGTAGCGGTATCGTCGTATCTTACAAGTACCGGTAACTAACTTACTCGCAGCTCGTATGCTGCGCTGTGCACTCGTAAATTCGCCCCTTGAAAATAAAAAGTATGGAAATGTATAAAAATATCTTGACTGCGAGACTCCATTTTAAAATTCCAATTTTCGATAAATTTTTCCCTTCTTTCGTGCTTTTCTTTTCTTTTCCCCTCGTGCGAGGAGCGCGAGCTTTTTGTGGAGGTGGTTCGCGCACCGGGGGCCTTTTACTGGGATTGTATGGAGGAAGGGGAGAGAGGGAAGACTTCCAGTTCAAGCGAACGAGAGAGATGCTGGGTGAGCATTCGGGGGGGGAGGGTCTTACTTTGGATCGTGTGGTGTTGTATGGTCGAGCAGTGGCCGCGTTACTTTGTACCATACCGGTACCGGTAATGTTCGGTGGAATACACTTCCTTCCTGCACTGTAGCTCCTTTCTTGCTAGCTTTGGACGGTTCGCACGTTCCCTCCCCCCCTCCTCCCCCTATGGGAGTCGGAGCGCCGAAAGGGTCTTGGGAAGAATCATTGGGAAAGTAATTCCCAGCGCCGATGGGCGAAGTGTCTGCGTTGTTGGATGCAAATCCTTCGACCCTCGCACACACCCTTGACTCCCCTGGCTTTAAGGGAAGGGACTGGCGAGGACGAAGGGGGACCCATCCTATCCACAGAGATACTGGTGCCGTGACGAGGAACCGTGACCAAGAGTGAGAATGGATGTGTGAGAGGAAAAGGGAAACTGGATATACGCATGTGGTGCCTATACTTCTCTTTAGCTTGTATAGTATACTGTACATAGCCATATGGATATTTGTGGAAACTACGACAAGCCCGGTCCACTGTCGCCATTGGAGATGGGATATCATGCCTACTTTTCCAGTAGACTACTTGCCGTGATATCACGGACACAGAACAGACCCAGACCCATACACACCGGGCGATGGATGGTGTGCGCTTCCGCCTCAAGCCAACCACCACCACCGTTATCTCCACCCCTTCTCTCACCAGGCAGGAGGACCACTACCACCACCACCACCACCACCACAGCTTCAACTGACACAGAACGCTCTTCTCTGCTTCTGTTCCGTTCCTGGTGCTACTGCTTCTTCTTCTGTTGCTACTTGCTTGACAAGCTGCATGCTACATAGCATTATTCCATTCGTACACTTCCTACATACACGCTCTAGTCTACACACTCTCTTACTTCGGCAACCAGACCCTTCCTCACACGCTCCTACCGTCGCCTATCTACTTGTGGCTCTCCCCTCCTCCCTAGCTCTCTGTCTGTATTGATTCAACTTCTACTCCCCAAATACCCGCTTATTTCATGGTCGCCCCTTCTCAAACTTCATTCCTGATCACTGCGTGCCATTTTATACCTTGATTTTGAAGATATAATTGCCTTCTTGTATTCACCTTTCGTTTCTTGGCCGGCTTGCCTTCGTCGCAGATTGTTCTGGTTTAGTTATTGTAGTCCTTTGCCATCTGAACCTTCCCCCCCCTCTCCCCAATACGCTCTACTCTTCATTACATACACTGCCGTACCAGTACTCTACCCTTACTGTTTGTGCGTTCCTGTTCTCTCCGCCAGTCGACTCTATTGCATTCGCTTCATTCCTTCGAACCTGTATTCTGTCTGCTCGTTGTCGTTGCCGTTGTCGTCCCCCCTCCGGATTTCTGTCCAGCAACACTCATCCTCTCTCTCGCACCCACTATACACACACACACCACACATACACACACCCGCCCACCCACCCACACACTCACTTGCCCTCACCCCAACCCTCTCTCTCCTCCCTCACCCTTTCAATCGCTTCCCCACCGGTGCAATCCGACAACGATTCATCTATTCTGCTCTTCTCTTCAAAATTTCACCAGATTCCATCTCCTTGATCTTCTCGCCTTTGCTTTTCTCCTGTGCGCAGCGGACTGCTGAAAGCTTGCCCCGTTCTTTCGCCTGCTGTCTGGACTGTCCTATCGTCACTAACGACATCACACTACTTCCTACAACCCTTCTACCACCCTTGGCTTCCATCCTTCATCCCTCGCTACTTGAGCGCTACCATCACCCCGCTCTTCCAGCCCCCCATCCCATCACTCCCTAACCCCCACTGCCTGGCCAAACATCGGATCCACTACGCTTCTGGCCCCAGACTGCATTCACTCCGACTCTGCGCTCCGGACCAAACCATCACTTTAGCATCTCCAACCTCTGCACTCCGAGCGCCGAGCGCATCTCTCTGGTTGGGGTCGAAAAAAAAAGAAAGGTCTGTATACCGCATCCTGAATCTGCTCTGCCCTTACCATCACTTGGAGCATCTTGTCATATCTCTCGTTTGGCATCATCGTATATTCAGTTCTTTCGCCGATGTGTTCGGCAGTCGCTGGCACATTTGACGGTTCACACGGTGTTGAAAATCGGCAAGTTGTGGATCGCTTCTTCTCCACTGTGGCTATTCCCCTCCCCCCGTCCCCACATTTAAAATGTTTTCCTTTTATGCACCACAAATGGTACTGTCCGCTCATTCGTTCATTCATATGCTGACTGTTTGCACCCGGACCATCTATAGACATCGCTTCATTGATCCCCTATCTACCCAACACTTTTAGGTTCGCTACTATCTGGGCGGCCCTACGAGTCCACTTCGGCCTCTCACCTTGCCGCCGCGAGCCTCTCGGATTCAACGGAACGCAATGAATGTCAATGCTCTTTTGTCAGAGGCTGCTCCAACAAATATGAATAACCGTACATATGAATACTCGGCGACATCAACGCCTTATCACAGCAACGGCTCAATAATGACGCCGCAGTCGCTTTCGCCGAGCACTGAGTGCAAGAACGTTCATTTCAGGTTCTGCAACTCGGAGCCGAAGACTCTTCACATATATCCACATGATACCACGGATTCCATTACAACCACTGTCAAGAATATGTTTGGCATAAAACTACAGGACGAATATGGCTTGTCATTTCAAGACCCGGAGGGGAGATACATGATCCTGAGACATGAGAACTTTAACGATGATATGACGGTCGACATAAGGGTCGAAGAGAACCCTGCCTCCTATCCACAGTATAGTCTTCGACATCCACACGCCATGTCTTATACTGGACCTGGATCACGAGGCTCCTTCTCTGGTGGAAGGAGCGTATCCCCTAGCACTGCGCGGGGGAGGAGAAGCGCCAGTGCAGGTGGGCGCCCCAGGGGAATGAAGCGCCAAGCATCTCACCGAGGGGAAGAGGAGCATTATGATGAGCGCTTTCCACAAGGATATTATCTACAGCAGCCCCCTCAACAGTTCTTACCAGAGGGGGATGAGGAATCGGAATCGCGAAGCAGGATTGAACCGGTGGCAAGTGCAGATATCAGTTTGGACAATATTGTTGAGGGTTCAAGGAGGAAACGACCAAAATTCTCATCTGATGTAAATGATCCTCTTGGCCTTCATTTGCGCTTGATCTGTGTTAACCTTAGGATTCCTTTTTTCCAGGAGCTGCCACTCTTCCCGCCTCCGGCCCTTCCTAGACAAGACGGTTCCACGTCGTCATCCGCCAGCCCTTCGCATCCTGCACCCCAAGTGACCACTCCTTATGGTAATCGAAATATCAGCTATCCACACCCCACACCACCATCCACATATGGGTTCAGTGTTTCAAATGGTGGCCAACCCGCAAACGCTTTTGGGCAGGCTCGGACCAATGGGTCCACCATACCTACACCCGCTCCTACCGTCGCATCTTGCATTTCAGATGAGGACGTTGCGCTGCAACTGATGCGCTTAGGGGAACCACCGAGTGGTTCGGCGACAATATCTACCCTTGGTGAGACCGCGCGGGAGGAAGATAGCTTTTCATCAGAGTGTGGTGAATTTGGTGATGATGGAAGAAGTGATACGGCTGAATTGCCCGATATGCCTCCTGGAGGTCCCGACGAGAGGCCAGGCAGTCCCATCATCTACCCGAGGAATCACAAAAAGTACAAAAGTTTGGATGAGATATTGCCTAGTTTTGATTCCACCGTACCAAGCGACGATGAGTGTTTGCCCCCTATGGAAACACGGGCTCCACCACAGCTGGAATCAGCACCACCACTCCTCCCACCGCCCCCACCACCATCACTGCCGCTGCAACAACAACAACAACAGCAGCAGCAGCAGCAGCAGCAGCAGCAACAGCAAAATCCACCACCACCACTACCTCCTCCACAGTACCAACAACCAAAAGAGATACAAGCGCAGCAGCGGGTTAAACACGAGCCATATTTCCACGAGGCCCATCGTACTGTGACTGATGATGAAGATTTTGAAGATCATTTCGATGATGAAGCTGACGAGACCTATGTCGGCAAGGAAGAAGAAGAGGATGATGACGGAGACTACGATGAAGAGGATTTGGATGACATTCCGCTAAAGACATTACGCGGGAGGAAAACATCCTCGGCCCCGTCTTCCGTACCCTCAACAGCGTTGGGTGCTGTGGTGAAAACCAAGCCACTGCCACAGCCAGCGCCGCTCCCACAATATCCCAAGGGTACGGTGAAAGCAGTCAAACGACAGCAGCCAACGCTATCAAGCAAACCAAAGTCGAAGCCAAAGCCACGGTCGGAACCCCACTGGCCCATCTCTCCAGCCTCACCACCGGCCAGCCGGAAGCCATCCGTGGCATCTGTAGCAAGCAGCAAGGCGCGCTCAAACATCGTGACTAGCACCAACCCAGTGGCAAACGTCCAGACACCAATGGTCCCGTTCGGTCAGCAGACGGCAACACCCGTGGACGAGAACAAGCTGCACACGCAGTACTTCCACAACGACAATAATAACAAGCTGGGGGTTGAAGAGCCGATTGTCAAGCCCCGGTGCCAGAGGTGCAGGAAGAGTAAGAAGGGTTGCGACCGACAGCGCCCGTGCCAGCGGTGCAAGGATGCCGGTATCCCCGCCGGCGAGTGTATATCGGAGGACGAGGCTGGGACGCGAAGAGGTCGGCAGGCTGCAGCGGCTGCGGCGAAGAAGGCTGCGGGAGGCGGTCTGGCGGGATTGAATAAGAATAAGGCTAAGGGGAAGAAAAAGAGAGTTTGATCTTCTATCTACTACTCTTGCCTCATATCATGGCGGCCTAGGGGATGATGGTTGGCTGTCGCTATGGGAAAAAAAAAAGGCTCCTTTATACACTTAACCTACACTCCGTCTATCCATCCACCTATCCATTTTGCTCGATCAGCTTCAGTTCTCTCTCTCTCTCTCTCTCTCTCTCTCTCTCTCTCAAAGGACCTCCTTGCTACCTACCTATCTACCTGTCTGTCTCCTGTTGGCTGGTCGGCCATTATCCATGTTAACTTTAGCTCCTTTTTACTTTTGTTTCCTCGAATCACCAAAAAAATGGTTTCTTTCTTCCTATTCTGTCTCGGTATGGGTTTATCTTGTCCTTTGTTCTACCTTCCTGTTCTTACCATCTTTTGCTTTCTCTCTCTTCTCTATCGTATCGGCTGGGATGGGTGGGTTGGTTTTATCATTTCCTCATTTCCTCTTTTTCCTCTGCAACAAAAACAAAAACCTTTTTTTTCCACTCTTCCCAAAAATTCAATTCAACTCGTTCCAATTCGATTCATCCGCAATCTTTTTGTAGCCAGAGTCCATCTATTTAGTCATTTTTTATTCTTTATTCTTCACATTTTGCTTTTTGCAGGCCTTTTCGTTTGCGATTGGTTTGTGAAATGGCGGTATGGTTCTTTTGTAGTTTTGCGCTCTTGCCTGCTCGCTTCTGCCAGCAAGCCACTCCCTTCCTTCGACAGAAAGACAGGCAGGTGGGCAGGTGGGCAGGCAAGGTTAAAAATTGAAGGATAACTTGGGGGTCATCCTAACCCACTGTTAAAGCTCTTTTTTCCCTTACCCAAAAACAAAAACCAGGACAATTTGCTTTTGCCCGAATAATTGAACCTCACGTTAGGTACGGGTAGGACGTTGGAGTTACCTCTCCTGGTAAGGTCTGTTGCGTCTTTCTTTTTTATATATTCTTGGCGGAGGTTTGGAAGTCATTTTCTCACCCCTTCACCCGAAGAGTGGGAATTCCGGACGTCTTAGCATGAAGTTTAATTATTTCGGCTTTTATCATATAGTAAGGGCAAATAACTACGAGTGTGATACTTGAGTTACAGTCATCCAGTCGGTGCAGGGCGGGCTGGCTGGAGTCGCTCAGCGAAGCACCTATCACGGCAAATAGTGCAAGCCAGGCCAATTTTTTTTTTCTAGTACCCCACCTTGCGAATATCTGAGCACGGTACAGTACAGCACAAAGTACCAGTTTCAACTCTCGCCGAAAATTCCACTTTTTGTCTCTCCCTCCCTTCCTTCAATTTTGTGCGCTATCATAGAAATACCCCAATTGGGGGAAAAAAAAAAGGAACTACTGTACTTGTTTGTCGTTCTCGTCGTTCTGTCGGGGGGGGTTTTTGCTCGTTTTGAGGAAAACCCGGTTTGGTCCTATGATAACTACAAGTCCACCAGGGGGGGGTCCACCGAGGAGCAAAACATGACAATAACAAGCGGGCATTGAATGGGGGGGGGGGGTAAAAAAAGAATACCGGTATGGATGGTTCAATCGCAATCACTTATGCTAGACTATGGAGCACTTCCTCTTTCGCCATCACCATAAATTTCTACGAGTAGATATCATACAAAACAAAAAATAAAAACGTTTTACTAGGCCCGAGCGCCGTTGGACGGACCGGACGATTACCGATAAGTTAATCCAAGTTATTACTGTTCAGGTTCTGTTTGAACAGGGGTTAGCTGGTCAGCAGTCTTCGGGACGGATGTGTGAGTGTGAGTGTGAGTGTATGTGTGTGGGAAAGGGGGGGGGGGTTGGTTTATTTTTTGATTCGTGGATGGGGAGTTGTTTGATGGTCTGTGCACATTACGTCATTTACTTGCATTGTCTTGGCATTGGGTGCAGATGGGTGAGCGAGTGAGGGATTGTGATTGCACTTTTGACGGGAGATGAGGGGTAGGCTAGGTTTTATCATTTTATTGGGGGGTTGTTGTTATATCAATTGAGGTGGATTTTTTATTTTTAGAAACATAGTGTTTGAGGGGGGGGGTGTTTATGCTTTCTTGTATGATACGTGCGGAGGCGAAGAGGGAGTGGGGAGAGAAATCTAGGAACGTAATGCAATCGCGCATTCCGTTTTATGTAAGCTCACTTGTATCATAGATAGAAGAAAGACAGATGCCGAGAGCTTATCATACCTCTCACAGAACGAATGATCTGTCGTGAGGCATTCTCTCTCTCCCTCCCTTCCACTCTCTCCCTCCCGCTCCCATTTCTCACAGATAGGTAGACTCACGCACCACTCAATATTACTATGAGTATCTTTCTATTTTTTTTTTTTTTAAAAAAAAAGTCGATTCACTTCGCGAATATGTTATGGAATATAGGAGACATTGATATTAATCCATTGGTAAAATTCGCTACTGGCACGATACAGTGGCTTTTTTATATCAATATTTTCAAATCTCCACAATAAACAAAGCCCGAGCTCCCCCTCCCCCCCCCCACAACCCGTGACCAAACCTGCAAAGCAGACTGACTTTTCTGCTATGAACAACCCGGTATCCGACCAGCTTAATCGGAAATTGGAAGAAAAAAGATCCGCACGGGTGCAAAGATCATAGCCCCCCCTACCCAGAATTCGTGAGTATCGTGGGAATGATATGGAGGGAATAGAACTAACCTACATCGCAAGAATCGTCATGCAAAGAAAAAAAAAAAAAAAAAGCGATCTTGAATGCGGGGACATCGGGGAAGGGCTTTTGCCTAGGGTAAACCGTGGCCGGGTAATGGGGGGATCCTCCTTGACCACCTACCTGGGGAGCAAACCAGGGCACCATAGCGTGCTGGTCTATTCTTTCACTTGATGTAGGGGGTGATACCGGGACCTTTCTATCCACCTCTTCGTCCGGAGATCAAGTTTGTCGTTGGGTGTGGATTGGCATCATGATATCTCACTCGGTGGATACAATATGATTTGAGCGGATTATTCGAGCGAGCTGGGGGAAAGATGGGAGACTCTGAAGGCGCGCGAGGGGGGATGTTGGGGGGGTGATTGAAGGGGTCTTTCAAGTCGGTTCCTGTGCGGATGGGATGGGTCCGCGAGGTTGGCGGGGTAGTACTAGCTATGGTAGATTTGTACCGTGTGGGAAAGCATTGCGACAAAACTCGTCTACGCCAGCATGGGCCGCCATGGTGTAATAGTGTGGGGCGTAAGAATTAGGGGGGGGGGGTGATTTGCTGTAGTGCGGGTGTAAGCACTGGTGTATTGTGCAGGTGGACCCGAATTTTCGCCGTCTGTTTGACCGCATGCCCCCGCCCGCGCTCCTCGACTGCTATTACTCACTAGCTCTTATCACCACCGACAGGGACACGTCTAGCCTAGCGTCAGCTCCCGGGTGACCCCTTTTCGGGCTAGAAGCTTTCCTTCCGCGTGCTCTCGCCGGGGGAATTAAAGTGCGCGCGCGGGGCAGGGGATGGATACCGGCGACAATACCAATGGCGGCGGGGTGTGAAGAATGGTGGACTAATATTTTTCTGTGTGAAGTTCAGGGCTGGGAAGGCGTTTGTCCAGCACTCCCACGCCTTTCTTGTAGGCGTTATCAACCTTGCGATCCATAGATCGGATGTCTGTGTTGCGGGGCTTACGCTGTGACTACGAAAGCTGGAGAAAGCGGGCACTGCGGCTATGATCGGCGGTCTCTTGGAGCAGCTTGTAGGAGCACACCTGGAGGTTCTGGGAGAGGTTCCGGAGGGCTTTTAGTTCTTCGGATCTTATCAGGTGGGGGGGCTTTACAGCTTCAAAAGATGCTTGAGGCGTTTCCTGTGGACATCGAGTGCTTCTCAAGAGCCTTTATGCATTGATGGGTTGGACGGGTTTCGCGGCGGGGGGGCTGCGGTATTGCGGGATGGGCGGTAGGAGATTATTTGACGGAAAGGGCCTACATACAAACCTCACGGGGTATACCGCGGTTATCGATACACAGTCCAACAAGGGTGTCTAGCGATGAAGCCACAGACTGATACGGGTCTTGAGGCGATGGATCGTAATGTATTCCTGACTACTTTTACGACATGTGAGTATGGTGCACCGGGTCGCTCTTATGTTTCTACGCAGTTGTCAGCAAGTTCAAGGTTTCATCTCCAGCCTCTGCAGATCGATGAGGCAGGCGTTAGGGGGGAGGGGAGCAGCAATCTCCAAGAAGGGGCGGAAGTCGTACCGGGTGGCCGATAACCTCACGGATGCGTATAGTAACGTGCTGGGTGGGACTGGTGGGCAGTGCGGGAATAAAATTCGATTCTCGGAGCTGCGATAAATGCTGTGGGTTGCCCTGGCTGAGAGGCCTACGCATGCTGATGGACTGTAGCACGAACTGTCGGTAGAACCCGGGAGCACAGATACGGGGTCTAGGAAATATTCCCTCAATCCAGGCACTTGTCGGGAGAAATCGATGGTTCCGCTGGTACTGTACATGTTTAAGTTTCCCTATAGGAGTGTCGAAAGGATATTGTGAATTAGTTTTTTGACAACACTTTTTTTGAGACGGTCACGGAGATCCGCTTGGATTTTTCTTATTTTTATTTTTATTTATTTTCAGTTGGTGAAAGACCTCCTGCTAATATAAATTACGCCCCCCCTGCTCCCAGCCATTTAGATTTCTTAAATAATATTCTGCTTGTGTTCACTGAGGGACACCGCCTTCGTGGGGGGGGGGGGGCACACCGCCGTGGGTATTCTCAGGGTCTAGTTACTTTCGGAATCTAGATGTCTTATTAGAGTTTCTTTGATCGCGCTGGGGTTTGCGGAGGGGCTTGACGTGAGAGCTTCTAGGAGATACGCGGGGCTGGGCAGACATATAGTATTTAAAAACAAATCATGAACACCATTAATTAGTATTCATAGAGTTCTTTTCCTAGAGATGTTCCTTTGTTCCTGATACCCTGTAGCCATAATATTGTCCACATATTTCTAGGGGATTCCGGAACGGCACTCGGAGATTCTCAGTTTCTATTAAACTATCCCAGTCCGCATACCCTACGTTTTACACCTTTGGCACATCATTAGGGGTACAGAGCCCGAAAGGCACAGGTGACAGGCCAGCTCTATAGGTGGCCGGCGGACCTATAGGTGACCGGCAGCCCTGCAAGTGACGGGTAAGCCAGTAGGAGAGGTGAGGGCCCTACAGGCGATAGGCGAGAGTTGCCGACACCTAATGGACTCCATGGGCCTGCCGTCACCATCTTAGACTGCAGTCCTTCCAAAGGAGAGATACTCTTGCTCTACGGCCTCTGATACCATGCCCGCGACGCCCGGGAACGGAGTCTGGAAGGTGCCTACAAGGGACCCAGAACGCTCGGGATAACTGGTGGTATCACGACGGTCGGAAGCGTAGATGTGCGTATTCGGCCTTCCCAAGGGAACCATAGGCATTGTAGCTGTGGATTCATCCTCGGATCGGAATGTCAGGGTTCGGATTTGGAGTGGAGACTGAAGGGATATTTGCGTGAATGATGCAAGGGATGTTTGCACCACAGGCAGATAGAAGTCCACTAATCTGTATGTATAGGAAACTGTCAGTATAGAAAATAGAGCAGTTATTGGTGAGTGATAAGTTGATCGCTGCTAGTTGGGGTAAAGGTTGCAAGTCTTGGTATTCCTATCTCCGCGCCAAGAGTGGGCATCTCTTTTGGAATATCGCCCCCGTACACATAAAAGGGATAGTGTTGGAGCTGCTTGAAAAGCTGTACCAGTAGCGCAAGATGCATCCCTTTAGAAAGCAGCGAAAAGACCATACCTTTTGTGGGTCGGCGGGGGATCTTCCAAAATAGGTGCTCATTCTTGGCTCGGAAATGCAAGTACGGTACCGCAAGAACTCGTGAAATCCACTATCTCCTGTCAGTCTCTAATCTCCGGATTCAGAGACAAAACACCTGGAGAAGAAATAGTGATTACCTAACTCGGGATAGCTTGAGCGGGCTGAAGCTGCTGGACCCTGCTAGCTGGTGGCGTAATATTGTTTACCTGCGCATCATACTCTGGCTATCCTGCATTAGGTAAATACTGTTCCTTCTCCAGGTGTTTTGTCCCTGAATCCGGAGGTTAGAGACGGACCGGAGATAGTGGATTTCACGAGTTCTTACTGTATGCAACTACGGAGAACAAACGAAAGGACGAAACCTCCTCCAACCTCACTACGCACCAGAGCAATAACTGCCTACGCATCGCCGCCCTTCAACACGCCTTTCCACCGCTCTCCCACACCAGCTTTCCGCTTCCCATCTAACACCCCTTCTTTCGCTTAAGCCATGGCTGAAAAGATATTTTATACAATCCTTCCAGCAATTAAGTCTGGAAAACCTGAGTTGCTCGAGTTTGACAACCTTGATCCTGAGGTCTCTACTCGGGTTCTTGATAGCCTCTTTGACTACAGCAATCGTCACTTGGAGGAACGTAGTTTCCGGTAATATAACTTCACATGAAATATGAACTTGAGCTAATGCAAATTAGAGTTCACTTCTCCGCACCCGACCGCTATCTAAGGGTTGTGATACCCAGCTATCTCCACGAAGCTGCACATTCATGGCTCGTGAGACAGTTCAGTTTGTGGACGGGTGGCGGGTTGATCAATGATGATGCTGCAGATATGATTACCATGCCGGGATCTCCACGTAAGTATATATAGTCTCACTGTACTATAAGGAACGCCAAGGTTTCTAGTTTTTGTTTCATTTGTTATAGTGAGGTGGTGGAAGAAATTCCTTGTATCGAGGACCAAGTGTAGGGAGGTAGTGGCATAAATTCCTTGAAAATTCATTTGTAATAATGAGGTTTCTTGTATAAAGAGTTCCTTTATATAGTGGGATGTGGCTATAATGTTATTTTCTGAGAAAGAAAAAAAAGAACCAATGGTGCTAACTGAATACAGGTGTTAATAATTTTATAGGAGCTTATGCGACTAGCGTCAAGGAGCCAGACTTTGCCTTCATTCCTCTTGATGTGAACCGATTACGTAGAGATTTCCCGTCAGTGGTCATGGAGTCTGGCTGGGCAAGCTCAGCAGCTGAGCTGTTCCGAATTCGCCGCGTTTGGCACGAAGGGTCCGGAGGACGAGTTATGGTGGTGATACTTGTTAAGCTCTACAAGCCCACATCTGGGAACCAAGTCCGCGCAACACTTGAAATATCACATACCTCACCTGGTGCTGCAGTCATCATACTCAAGCGGGTACTTTTCTCCTCGCTTTTCTCCTTCTGTTAAGCATGATTAATTACTGAATTACGGCAGGATGTATTTCCGGTTCCGGATCCTGTACAACCAGATCCGACTCTTACGATTGAGGAGTTATTTGGGGGACAGGCTCCACCAAACCATGAACCACAAACCATTCTTCCATTAGATATTGGCAGGTTGCGTCGCGTAGTGGAGGCCAACCTTATCAGTGATGGGTATGTGCCAGCCTGATGTTTGTGCGTGAATGGGATCTTGGAACGGTCTCAACGTGAGCTGTTATCAAGCAGCATAGCTCATGGCTTTGGACCAGCCTCTAGCTTTTCGTTGTTTACCTTTTCTTCCTTCACCTTTCTTGTCAATTAAAACTTACTACTAGTTAAAACAAGCAATTGTCCCTGAGTAAGCTTGACAGGTCTAGAAACACACATCATGCTAAAACAGACCAGAATGGAAATAGGCAGTGGCAGAGCCACATATATGGTCTAACCTATGCGCTGTATGGCTGAGTGTTATCTCAAGTTATCCGGAGCCCAGCCAGTCAGGTAGATGGCCATACTCTGTCTCTTGGCTTAAGCAATAATGTCTTATGTGAATGACTGAACGCCATAGATCCTGTAGGGTGCGACAGGGTTTTGGCAAAGATAGTGACCCCAAGAGTCCGGTCAGTCCAGCCGTGGTTTTGAAAAGATTGGCTTAGTCCAGTCGAAATTATTAGCCGCCCTTGCCCAGCAGGACCTGGGCAACCCCTAGGTCGAATCTTGTAGCAACCCAAGCCAAACCCACTAGATGCTTGAGTATCATAATCCAAATATCTGTAAACTGCCTGTAGGATTTTCGCTTTGAATTACTCGGGATAGGGTAATAAAAACTTTATACTCCTGTGCTGTGGATTTCACTTGAGGCAAATCAAGCTCTCTACCAATCAACTGCCACGACATCCACACCTACTCAATCCCTATACTGTCCTACCTCAATGTCTCCCCATACAATTCTTCACACAAATCTCTAGCCAACATGGGTGGATATATATTGACTGGGAGAACAAGTTATAAATAATTAGTCCTGTTGAATAATAAGTTATTTCTTTGTAATAAAACACAAATGAGCACTTGAAAGTGCAACCTACAAGTGACCCATGCCGGGCTCGTCTTTGGTTTTCAAAAACCACTTTCCCACAGTCCGGCTCGGGCATCTCTGAAAAAACCGTGGGTCTGTCCGGCCATGCACAGGAGCGGACGACTGGCCACTTGGGGCCACAGGGTAAAGAGCTTGATTGGATGATCCGCGATAATGACATATCTATTCTATACTAATAATCGTTTTAAGCAAATTAAACTGGTGGTGATATCCTGGTGTTAGATAGAGTTCAATAGAGGGTAGGAAGCCTGATCTCATTCTCACCCTTTAGCCACCCGACACCTGTGACACCCTCCACTGCTTGCCTCGTTTCCGCTCCTACCACTGCATTCATAGACTTTTGTATTGATTCCCGGACCTGCTCAATGTGCTTGAACTTTTATGTTCGATCCTCGTCAAGCCTTCCAATGGGCTGACCCTGGTTGAAAATGAGGCGACCTGAACCGACCCAACTTTAATATGGGTTAACCCACTGGGTCTGTATGTGGAATGAACAGATGAACATACTAGTGTATTCTAGTTCATTAGATGTCAGATAGCATCTTAAAATAGCTTAATTGAAAACTAACAGAATACAAATACGAGGTCAAGAAATAATAATGATATAAATTAGAAACATCCTACACCATGCAGGCCAAACCAACCAACCAACCAACCAACCACAATTTGAAACAAAAATCATATCTGCCAGATTCATCCTATTCCTAGAGGAATATATCTAATTTTGTCAGTAAAGTCATTTAATAGGAGAGAAAACTGTTCGAACAGAGGCCCCAGCGGATATAAAGAAAGACTAACCCGTAGCTTTTGATTATCAGTTACAGGTATTGATTTTAGGATGTATCGGAAACGAGTGATAACTGGATACTACTGAAACTTTAAAGAACTAGTATATTGTATAAAATATCTTGATTTAAACAATTTTTCCGGCGCCGATAATCCGTTCCTCTTGAATAGTGTTTTCCAGTTCCGTGGGCTCGGGCTGTGGTGTAGGAGGAGGTGTCTGGGGCAGGAAGAATATGATGATAAGTAACAAAGGGTTTGCCGTGCGCAATGGGTAACCCGGGCCGAGCGTTCCGAAACACAACCTAACACAAGGAGGCTAAACCCACGACGCAACGCAATGACAGAAACCGGATCAACCAAACGAATCCCAGACCCATTGGAAGGCTTGTTTCTCATGGGTGAATGTACTCGAGTAAGCATGTAAGCGTGAGGGTGGGAGAGGAACAGGAAGGGAAATACTGTTGATCTATTCCCTAGTTGCGACCCAGGCTATACGGTGAAATACACAACAGCCAATCCTTGCCAATTGCTTCTCCCAAACCCTAACACTAATTAGTATAACATTAAAGTAATATTGTCCGGGGACAAAATTAACTAGCTGTCAACGGCCGGAAAATCTTCGGTGATGACAACCACACTCCCCCACCAACCCACTATCGTGAGGACCCAAAAGAGAATTAAAAAATGTAAATACATAGTAGAAATTAATATTTAGTATATCATCCATCAGATTTAATAATTGCTTCCACCCTATCCACCATTGATCCTGCCAAAGTATCAAAAACCTTTGGGTCCAGAAGTTCCCAACAATGAGTGATAGCCTTCTCTATAATATTTTTGACCTCATTGAC
>JACCEG010000456.1:15792-113537 GCA_014065205.1 Tuber brumale
CCGATACTCGAAACCAAACATAAAACATATAGAGTATCAAACCCTATACTATCAGGCTAGAGGCACACCTCGTTTCCTGAAACATATTCAAAACTCAAACAATATCAACTGGTATATGAAAATCCTAAACCAGTAACCAGTACCGGTTACAGCTATTTGCAAACACGTAACAGGGACATTACAAAGAAATTCTAAGAATTTCAAATGCTGAATTGAGCAGAACACAGCTTTTGAGGAGCTAAAACATCGGTTTACAACAGCCCCCATACTATATCACTTTTTTCCAGAAAGAGAGATGGTAGTAGAAACCGATGCTAGTAATTTCATGCTCGGTTGCGTCCTTTCTCAATATTTTGAGAAAAGGTTACATCCAGTAGCCTTCCATTCCAGAAAATTAAATTCGGTGGAGTGCAATTATGAGATCCATGATAAAGAACTTCTCGCAATCCTTGAAGCATTTAAGGAATAGAGACACTACTTCATCGGAACAGAAAAATCGATTACGGTCTTTACCGACCATCAGAACCTACAATACTTCCTCACCTCAAAGGCCTGGAGTGGCCATCAGATAGGGTGGGCCCAGAAGTTGGTAGAATACAATTTCCGCATTGTATACTGATGAGGCACGAAGGGCGGAAAGCCTGATGCATTAAGCAGATGGCTGGAGTACTGTCCTGAGGAGGGAGCTACGTATCGTGAACAACAAATTTTGAAAGAAGGGAATTTCTTAGTATCACTAGTAGCGAGGGTAGGCGATGAAGGAGAAGACTGGAATGGAGATAAGGATTTGGATTTGGAACCTCGAAGAGGTAGAAAGGAACCCATTATTAGGGTCAAAAGATTGGGCAAGAAGGCATACTTGCCAACAAAGGGCTCAAGAATGGCGGCAGGACATGACCTGTATGCCATTGAGGATGACATTGTCCCAAAATATGGGCAAGCATTAATAAGGCCGGGTATAGCCGTAGGGCTACCCGAAGGAACATACGGAAGGATTGCTCTAAGAAGCGGATTAGCAGTTCGAAGCGGAATCTCCACCGGCGCAGGAGTAATCGATGCAGATTACACCGGTGAACTCAAAGTCATACTTTTCAACTATAAGGATGTAGACTGCCAAATAAGCATGGGCGATTGCATAGCTCAACTAGTGGTAGAAAAAGTCAACACCTCAGATATGCTGGAAGTAGACGACTTGGAAGAAATGAGATGAGGGACCGCAGGATTTGGAAGTACCGATATAGCGACGAGATCCTTGATCGTGAAGGAACAGGAACCTAGCATCAGCTACTTATAGGCATTGGCTAAAGACAAGGAACATTGGTATGATATTTCAGAAGTACCCGAAAAAGTTCTAATGTCAAATGCTATTATCCTACAGAAAGGTATGAAGCAGTTTAATCCTGAATTCTTAAGCGAGATACAGGCAGCTATCGGATCAGATGCAGCTTGTAGGCAATGGAGGACAGAACTCATTAGGTTACGAGACGCAGGAAAGGATTTTCCCAACGATTGGACCTTAACCGACGATCTGCTATACTATAAGCAAAGACTGGTTGTACCAGATAGTCAGGCGCTATACACCAAGATCGCAGAAGGATGTCATGATGCAAAAGTAGCAGGACATTTCGGACAGGAAAAAACCTTAGAAATCATCATGCAGGACTTCTACTGGAAAGGACTTGCGGCATGGGTCAACGACTACGTACGATCTTGCGATGAATGCCAACATAACAAATCGCCCAAAGACGCTAAGTACAGATTACTGCAACCACTGCAAATACCCTACGCAGCATGGGCATCTATATCAGTAGACTATATTACTCAACTGCCAGAGTCGCAAGGGTGCACTCGGATAATGGTAGTAGTTGATCGATTCACAAAGATGGCATATTTCATCGGACTTCAGACCTCGGCCACAGCAAGTGATGTCGCAAACACATTTCTGAAAGAAGTATGGAGACTACATGGTCTGCCTACCGAAATCATCGCAGATATGGACTCAAAGTTTGCAGGAGAACTTTGGGAATCTCTTTGCAAAGCGCTGGAAATTAAGCGAAGAATGTCAACGGCATACCACTTCCAAACTGACAGACAAACCGAACGTACCAACCAAGTACTGGAAGGATACCTGCGAAGTTTTATCAACTATGATCAGGATGACTGGTATCAGCTATTACCTTTAGCAGAACATGCCTAGAACAACTCCGCAACCAACGTGCACGGGATGTCACCATTCTATGCGAACTACGGATTCCAACCACAGACTGAGTGGATGAAAGAGCGAGAAGCTCAAAATCCAGAAGCAACACTCTACACGAACTGGATCAAGATGATACATGAACAAGTGAAGGGGTCACTAGAAAAGACAGGGGAAAGAATGTCAAAATACTATGACCGGAAAGCTCGACAATAGCCGGACTTCAAGATCGGGGACAAAGTAATGTTAAACGCAAAGCACATTCGAACCGGAAGGAAATCAAAGAAGCTAAGTCCCAAGCTATACGGTCCTTTTCAAATCATGGAAGAACACGGATCACGAGCTTTCAAGCTCAACATATCTGATCGATGGAACATTTACCCCGTATTCCATGTCACACTGTTGGAACCCTATTGCGAGTCAGTTCATGGCAATCGTCAGCATCCCCCTAGAAAGCCGGAGGACATTGACCGCGATCTACAATAGGAGGTTGAAAAAATGATAAGCAGCGAGATTCGTTCTTAGAGGAAACGAGTACGTGGCCGCTATCAAGAGAAGTGAGAACTGTGGTACTTCGTTAAGTGGTAAGGGTGCTCAGACAATGAGAACACATGAGAACCTGCTACTGGTATGGAAAACGCGGAGGAAGTTGTGGAGAATTTTCATAATGAAAATCCGGAGATACCAGGAAGGGCAGAAGTAAGATAGTGAGGAAAACGATTTCCTGCCGTGGCCAAGTAAACGCGGGAGGTTTTTTACCCTGACCACACAGAGTCTTAAAATGTATATAGAAGAAAAATATAAAAAAGTTAAAAAGGCATTCGAGATGAAGCCTGGTAGGAGGGAGCTCATGTGAGGCATATGGAAATCTGAGACATGCACACAGACCCATGATAGGGTAACTGCACACAGACCCTCAATTTACCAGAGTGCCAACACCCCCCTCAGGCCCCCTTATGGGGCCCGCATGTTATTAGCGAGATTTCGAGAGGTGCGTCCCATAACTAAAGTGTCACAACAATGAAGCGCACTTTATAACACCATATACGTCGCCGCTGTCCACCCGACCGCATGCTGTTCGCAGGTTTTATGAGTGGGGAGCTTTGGCGACATCTGGGAAGTGGAACACAAGAAATCCGTTGGAGGCGCATTGAGATAGTAGGCTTCAACGTTAGGCTTCCTAACTATGGGCCGAAGGTGATGGGACGTTTTCAACGAAAGACTCCAAGAGGATGTCCTAGTAGCAAGAGCTATTAAGGGTATACCGAATCTATCCATACCCTTCTGAGATCAGCTGTAGGTTGGTTGGTCCTAGTGATAGGACCCCTCTATGGAGGCTGGCGGAGCAAGGGGAAGCACGCCCAGAAAGGACGACCTAGATGAGTTGGAGATCCTTAAGACGTTGACACGTCAGGCTCAGACTTGCGATTGGCACTAGGTGACCCGGCATGAACTTGATCTCTTCATGACCGAAGAGACTATTGGACCGATAGTCAACAAGACTAAAGTAATATAATAGTCTATGCAGACATCTAAGTTAGGGACCACTGTTTGGTATAATAAACAGTGCACTCATCTTGACGGAGGAATACTACTCCAAGTCCGCGAAAGGGTGTGATAAGTTTCAGGGTCTAATGGTGTTCGCACTTATAAGATTCTAGACGTTTGCGTATTAAAACCAGAGTGGTACTTCAGAGGCATAGTACTTAGAAGTAGTCCACGAATACTCAGACGCGGGATATAAATATTGAAGTGCCTCCCGAGCTTTACAGACATCATCAAGCAACGGAGAAGAGATCTTATCAATATTAAATTGTTTACCTCATAAATCTTTACTTTATTTTACTTTATCGAGACGAGCCTTCCTCAACAGATTCTCCGAATAAAGATTTTGGCCTATGTCCCTCAGTTATACTCAGAGATAGGGGTCCGCCCAACACTGAACACGAGTTTCAATTTCAGAATAAGGCTCTACACACTCACTGGGAAGTATAAATGATGGGGCAGGTGGCATAATGCTGAGTTGTTGTTAACTGCATTTGATGAAGATGTAGTGACTTTATATTTGACTATTCTAATTATATATAAAATCTTATGATAAAATTACATGGGCCCACAATGCGACATTGAGCCAAAAAATGACATTCAGCCACTAAGTGATGAGCCACAAAATGACGTTGAACCACAAAGTGACGTTGAGCCTGAATGTTACATCGAGCTATCGGGCACTCTGGAGAAGTGACCATGGTTGCGAGCGAGCGAGCAGCCAGGGGTTGTGGCGGCCAGCCACAACCGTGGCACGAGTAATGCCTACCGTGTCCACATACCAAAAATCGCACCTCCCACCCCTTTTAAAAAAAGAAAGCCGAGTTCACTACTCCCAATGCGCAACCCCGATCTTGTGCCCACCCCGCACAAACCAACCCCAACCCGCCCCACTGCCACCAGTTACACTGGCATCACCGTCCGTGAACCACCTATCCTTCTGAAGAGCGGCATGTCTGCGGACATTATGGGGGTTTCTAACTTCGAGGTCAACAACTTCACGATGAAACCTGCCATAACTTTACAAGAACTGAGGCAGCCGAGGATATTGGAACTCCTCGAAACAGCGGATGAAGACCTACGCTGTGAACACGTTTCGATTAAGGACTTTGATAGCTGGACCATCGAAAACCCAGAACTCGAAGAGAACAAACATATTCGTTATGAATACAATTCCTTTACTGAGCGGCTTATCATAAAGTATATGGCAACACCAACACATGACTCACTCCATTATTTTTTCAACCAAACAGTCTCCTCCTTTCTGACTGGACGGATCGGAATATTAAAAACCAGTCAGTTATTTTCCGTTGGTACAGGTACTAGTACGTATTAAAACAACTCCCCTTGAGAATAATCAGGCTAACTCTGTTCAGCGTTTGAAGGTTTCGGGGGCAAGTGGAATGGCGGATCTTCGAAATTGCCAGATGCCTTTGTGACACTGAACACCACGCGATTTCCTGCAATCGTTTGTGAGTCAGGATTTTCGGAAAGCTGGGATAATTTGATGGATGATGCACGTCTTTGGCTGCTGGGTACGGAAGGACAGACGAAAATAGTTGTCGTTTTGTCCTTCATGGAGAGTCAGTTAAGGGCGAACCTGGTCGCAGATACAACCGATGCAAGCAGCAACACCGAAGAAGAGACTGTCATCGACAGTATCAACGAATCAACCACCCAAATTAATTTGGCACAAATGTTGGAACAACTGAATCAACGTGCCAAGTTGAAAAAACCATTGATAGGAGACCTTTCGGCAACTTTGCACTTATTCCGTGCCACGAAGGATTATACGGATATTGAGGAATTTTTTTATTCAACAGTTCTTCCACTACCTGTCAGCGATTCTGCCGTTCGCTCACGGGAAGTACCCCACAGTGATCCTTCCATTCTCCCGGTCCTCGCTAGAAATTCTACCGTTCTGCCAAAACTTGCCGGCGATTCTACTGTTCCCGCAGTACCTGCCTGTGCTTTTACTGCGCTCTCAGTACCCCCCACTGCTCCTACCATTCTCCCGGTCCTCTCTAGCAATTCTACCATTCTCTCAGAACCTTCCAGCGATTCTACCGCTCCCGCAGTACCTGCCAGCACTTCTACTGTTCCCCCAGAACCCGCCAGTGAATCTACCGTTCTTTCAGTACCTCCCAGTGATCCTACCATTCTCTCGGTCCTCGCTAGCGATTCTACTGTTCTCCTTTCTCCCCCCAGCGATTCTACCGTTCTCCCAGACCTCGCTAGGGTTTCTACCGGAATCCGGGAATTTAAGATCCCGTTAGAGGATATCTTTGGCAACGATCTGCCTGAAGTGCTCGATCCCAAAGATTCAATCATCTTCTCTTTACAAGCGCTAGAAGCACAAGTCATCGCGTCTCTCCAAAGAACTACTTGGTCTAGAGCCCTTCAACGTGCAAAAAAGCATATGAAAGAGAAGGGGGTATGGAATGAAAGGGAGACTTTTACACCGTCTAAACGCAGGAGGCGCTATTGATGGGGGGATCGGGGCTTCCTATGTGTACAGTAGCGCAAAACATGGCTTTCTAGATTTCTTAAAGATGCCCTCATTCTCGTGTCTCTCAATCAAGAACAATAAACCCAGACCAAATACCACCGCCTTCCCCGGGCCCTTTAACCATATCATGGAACTTACCAATCCATTTCTCGATCCCCCTCACCAACCCTTGCGCCATCGCCGCTCTTTTCTGCTTCTAGATCAATCTCTATAGCAGGGCACTCAACGAGCAGTGAATTCTCACTTGGCCCCTCTGTATTCTCTCCAAGCCCTGGCGGCCAAGCGCTGCATCAGGCCCTAACCCCACACTGCCGTGAAAAGTCCACAGCAGCACCAGTTTCCCCTGCTGGCCCGCCACGCCCAGCAACACCTCCATACATCCCAACAGAAGATGCAAAAGCACAGAAGATCGGCTTTAATTCTTCACCGGTACACCTGGCTTTATCTTGAGCCGGTTGGTCGGCGGCCATGGACATTCTCGGCAAACACCGAATCGGGTTCAATAACCTAGGAGTGCAGCTATTTGCAGATCTTGAGTTGGACCTATCTCTCGCATTGACAAAAGGTGAGTCTCAGCTATTGCTGATAATTAAGGCCAAATCTGTTAATTATTTGTCTTTTAATATAGGATCGAGTGAGAAGGCAGATCTAGAAAGGGCAATTGCGGAGCAGAAGGAACCTTTATAGGCGGGGCAGGCTTTAGTGTGCACCCCGAACTCGCCTATTGGCGTGGCCTTGGTTATTCCCTAACACTTTGAGTTTGTTAGATTGATGCACACGAGGACACTAGCGAATAACAGCAACAGAAAATTTGCGAACAAGAGAGCTGGCTACAGAATCTGGGCTATGAGATAGCCACAGCCAAAATTGAAAACGAAGCTCTTACAGAGAGACTTGAAGGGATTGAAAAGGCCAATAGAGGGCGTCGGCGCAGAGCGTATGCCTGTTTCCCTTAGTAAGTGCTCTCTTTAAATTAAACTTTACTTATCAAAATAGACTCGCCATCACCAATGATAAATCCTTAGAAAACAAAGAAACTATACCACGAGTTTTTAATTTTCTCGTACAAGACATCCCCAGTCGAACTCTAACGCGGCCGGTGTCCCCACCTCTAAAGCCTCTAAATAATCCACGGACAAAATCGAGCATTCCAGTAGACAAGCAACACAAACACTATTCTCTGGCAAAGATCGTGGCGTTCAGACGAATTCGACTCCCCCACTGGACGATCTAAAGAAGGCATATCAGGAGCTTGCCTCTCGCTACAACAATATTCGCTATGAGCTTGATCGGTACCAAGAGGCATATAATCGTTGGGCCGAGAAATATGCACAGAATCAGGCTGTTTGGAAACAGTGGTCCGAGCAAGAAACAGCTCGATTGATCAATTCCAAGAAGAGGAGGATAGACAGAGGTACCACTGAGCCACAGACTATCGCACAGATGTTTAACGGCTACACAACCCTGGCTACACCAATAACTGGGGGCTCACCTACTCCTAGAGCGCCAAACATATCCCTCGTCAAGCCGCGATTCCGGCCATCCGTCGTTCACTCATCACCTAAAAAAGGAGCACTATTTCACGACTTTCCAGGATCTGGTGCTGGCGTGGTAGGGGGTGAAAGGGTCTTTTGAACCTGTGGATGACAATAGTCTGATAGCTGGTGACCCAAAAGAGGGTCCAGAAGAGTTGACTTCTTCGCCTCTCAGCAGCCCTCCGTCATCTTTATCTATCCCGGGGACCCAGGCACCATCAACAACCTTTGGAGTCACCCAGAATTCTAAACCGCACGATGGTGGCGACTCAACAGAGAGTGAGGACGAACCTAGATCTAGCGATCATTACAGTGGTGCACTCAATGAGCCTGTTCTACCTGCTCGGGACTCTGCTTTCAAGGTTCCTATAATTAAGAAGGAGATAGATGTTTGCGGTCACGGTCATATTAGTCAGGAAGGTGATAGTGTGGCACGGCCCGTGATTATCAAAAGTGAATTCCATGCACGCAGTGGGGGTTTTGGCTATCATATATTTGATCAAGAGAGTCTTGATTTGGATGATATTGGACAAAAACCTCAAACACCCCGAAAACGCTAGAAGCCCCTTCATCCTGAGCTAGAGACTGCGGAGAATATTAGTAGACCTGGCTGGATTAGCACTGGGTTTAGGATCGCTTCTGCCGAGGATACTGGAGAGACACAAGATACTGAAAATGACTTGCCAGTCCTTGCTTTTCCTCTTCCCACAACTGGTGAGGGAAAACCTCAGGGTATACGGTCAGACTCTCATCTAGCGCGGCCGACGACTCCGCTGGGGACAGCTAGGGCCGAGCCTGGGAGCAGTCCTCCCTTTTCTGCCCCCAACAAGGGTAGCAATTCTACAGTTCTCCCAGAACCAGCCAGCAATTCTACTGTTCTCCCAGAACCTTCCAGCGATTCTACCGCTCCCGCGGTCCCTGCCAGCGCTTCTACTGTTTCCCCAGAACCAGCCAGCGCATCTACCGTTCTCTCAGTACCTCCCAGTGATCGTACCATTCTCTCGGTCCCCGCTAGCGATTCTACGGTTCCACCAGAACCCGCCCCCAAATATACCGCTCTCTCAGTACCTTCCAGTGATCCTACCATTCACTCGGTCCTCGCTAGCGATTCTACTGGTCTCCCTTCTCTCCCCAGCGATTCTACCGTTCTTCCAGACCTCCCTAGTGTTTCTAGTGGAATCTGGGAATTTCAGGTCCCGTTAGAGGATATCTTCGGTAACGATCTGCCCGAAGTGCTCGTTCCCAAAGATTCAATCATCTTCTCTTTGCCCGAGCTAGAAGCACATGTCAACGGGTCTCTCGAAGAAACTACCAAACCCCCCCACCTCTTAGGCGATCTAGCCCAATGAGTGCTGCCCAGGTGGCCATTTCAGCAATTACTGAAGAGAAGAAGCTCGGTGTGCACGCGCCCCCGAAAATAAAAAAGCGCTGTATAGCAACACCTAGGGCTATAGCTAGCTTCGCAGAAGATGGTACAGATGGGTGTGAGGACATAAACCCCATTTCCATTCATCCACCGATGGCACTGTCGGAAAAGCAAAGGAACCAGCTTGAAAGATATATGAAAGGCACATCTCGGTTGGATGATATCTTGAATTCGCCTCCATCCTGAACACCAAACTTGGCGCGTCTTAAGAAGAACATACAATCCAGAACTTCTCCGGCTAAGAAATGAACTTGGGGCAGTGATGTGTTTGAGGCTCCCCCGGTTCGACATACTTTCCATCCACCTACAGGTGCATTGATAGATATTTTACCAACCCTTTTCCAATCCCAAGTAGGGCAACTTCGTCAGGAGTACAAGTCAATCGTTAAGCAGCTCAATGTGGCCATGCATATCAAAACAGTCGTTCCGTCGAATATATATGGCGGTTTTGGGAAGGTTGCTTTCGCGGTAGCATTAGGGCCGTATGAGTCAGAGAGTTGGTTTGCAAACTGCTGGTATCAGCTTCAGCTAGGAGAGACCCGTAACGAACTCTTGACTGAAGCGCTAATCGGAAAATCGGCCAATAAAATTCGCAAGACAAAGGCCGGTTTCAAGGATGCTAAATACCTGAACAGTCTCGCGAAAGTTGCAGGTAATGAACTCGAAGGGAACAAATTCCGGATGGCGGTGTTGATCCAACTTGAAGGAGTGAGGATGGAGGAAAGTGAGGAAATTAAGATTGATAGTGTCAAGGAGGATGTCAGAAGGTTGGGAGAGGTCATGAAAAGGAAGGATGCAAGGGGTGGCGAGATAATAATGATTGAGATTCTGGTTGATAGGAGTGACCAGTGGATCAAGGAGATGGCAGGAAAGCACAAAGCCACTCACCAAAGGGATTTGGCGCAGGTTGTTATTAGGCATTCTAAAAACCTTGTGGTGCGTATAACTAAATTCTCTTATTCCCTCTTTTCATATTTGTTTGCTAAAAGATGGATAGGGGGAAACATTACTCCATACTATAAATGGCGCAGTTGATAAGCCTCTCCGTGAAACGAAATTGCTCGAGCAAACCATCACGGCATTAGTGGAGCAAGGCCATGGGGATTTGCTTATTAGCAGGATGGTTAGAGTACATTGGAACCCTTACCATATGGACTGTATTAAGAAGGTCTATAAGAAGAAATTTAAGGTGGATTTGTCGGGAGGCTTAAGGGAGTTGTTGATGGTGATTTTGAAAAGTTCTTGCTTAGGATGATTAGGGATTAATCCTTCCTTTCCTTTCTTTTCCTTTTCATTTTCATCTTCATTTTTCTTACTTCTTTTGTGGTGATGAAATTATGGTGTAGCGATAGTTTCTATCCTTTCTAAGAACAACCACGTTATTGAATGGTACCAGATTCTCTCTCTAGATGCGGGTACGGTACGGGGTGTTTGATATGTAGCGCACCAAACTTATTATTAATACATTACCATTTCATAACCCTGCAAATCCCTAAAACTTCCCAACCACCTTTCCTCCCAGAGGTGCCTACCTTCTCTACAGTCCATTTAACACCATTATACGCACCATTTCTACTCGCTCCGCAACCACCTTGGGCTTATTTCCCTCACAGAGCAATATTTACACTACTCTACATTCACTCAGGTGCTCATTCAACCCCTCCAATACCCGATTTGTAACCTCCATCCCATCAACACCCCCACCACACGCAACTCCAATCCACCCCTCCTCTCCATCTCCATCTTCTACTACCTCTGTGGAGACATGGTGGGTTAAACACTAGCATATCCACCACTCCTGACCTCAACCCCGTCGCTAAATCCGTCCTTATAGCCCCGAGAAAGTATCCACTCTCCTTGGTGAGACTGGCAGTAACAGTCTGCTTCATAGTCTTCGGAGTGTGCGGAGAAATTTCCGCAGACAGGGTCAGAATTGAGCTGTGACCAAAGAGCGCGGTAGAGTGCGTTGTGAGGAAGGAAGCTATAACGCCGGAACCGCTGCCGAGTTCGAGGACTAGAGGGGGGGAGGAGGTTTGCGGAAAGCGGGAGTGTAGAAAGGGGGATTGGAGGGGTTAGGGTGTTCAGAAGGAGGAACGTATCATCGCTTAGCTCGTAGATGTGGTTGAAGGAGAGGTGGGAGGCTCTTGGGGTTGGGAGCATTTTGTGCGTGTGTGGGGGGTGGTGGTGGTGGTAGGGTGTATATTCCGGGTGGTTAATTCTACTAGTAGTGGGGTGGTTGGGAGTTCGAGTGGGGCCGGGTAAGCAAGTTTGATTGTCATCTGTGGTCACTTGGGAGGGGCCTTTTCGCTGTTTGGGAAGTTGGGTTGAATTCGGGTTTTATGGTGGCTATGCTAGTGTGATGCTGTAAACCACTAAGGGATTAAAGGACGGTAGTTCAACGGCACAGCAATTATCTATAGGCTCAAAAACTCATTGCTGCTAAGCTGATAGCCACAGCAAGAGATGGCATATCTTCGATCCCGAATTGTTTACCACGAGGGATGCAGGAGTGCTCTACCAAGGGTCCGAGAGGTTTTCTTCCCTTGGTATCTTCGTTAAAGCGTCTGGCTGGCTGGCTGGCCGGCCGGCCGGTTGCATTGGGAGCTTGAGCTCAACTCAGGGGACCACATATCATAGCCTAAGTATTGTCACTGCGGTCGAATCCACTCGTACACTTATATTACAGGGATCAGAAAGAGGTCAAGTAATTCATGAGTTGGCGTTTCGAGGTGGTGTACGTGGGGGTAGTTTGAGGAGGTAGGCAGGGGAGGGGTCTCATTGGGTTTAACGATTATGATTATCGTTTCCATGATAATATTATCACTATCCAGAGTTGGATTGGGTTCATATGGTATCACTCGTCCAATATTCCTTGTTGCTATTGCACGGACGATCGATAAGCCAGGAGATTATAGCTTTCTTATCGCAGAAATATTATCAAGCTTCTGCACTCCACTTCACAAATGCGCAAGTGCCACAAGCAAGGATTTACGGAGATAATGTTTCAATAATGTCTACACTTTCTCTCCCTAGCCGCGAAAAAAAAGACCCCACACCGCCTGTACAAAGCGAATGTCGATCCACCACAAAATGGACACCACATCGCACCCTAACTTTCACCGCACGGTACTCCACCTTCTCTCCGCTCCTCTCCCTCTCCCCCCACCACCAACCAGCCCCACCACAAGACAAAGGTATTAAAGTCTATCGTAAGCTATAGCCCATGATCTAATCCCGGAAGTTGAAAAACAACAACGAAGGGTATGAACAAACATAAATGCAAATAAAACTTGAAAATGACAATGCAACGCTCGCCATGAATGGATAAAAGCAAAAAAGACGAAAAAATAAGCGATCCCAATGAAAATGCAAATGGCAAAAGACCCAAGAGGCGCTAGCTGACTTAATCCTCTAGGCGCAAGTATTGCTGTTCTTGCTACTACTACTAAACGCCGGAAAAACTGGCAACGTAGCGACTCTGCGGCTACCATTAATATTCGCACCACGCGAGGAAGTGGACTGTTGGGTTACCAGTGTGGGAGGGAGACCACCAGCTTCACCGCGATGCTTGTCGGAGGTGTAGAATAGGGTTAAGGTTCGGACGATGGCGATAATTAGCACGATAATCCAGATGCCGACCACGTAGGCCGATATGATAGTTTCCTCTGTGCGCATCTTTTCCCACTTTGCTGTAAGCTTGAAGACCACGTCGGTGATCATGTCGGAAGCTTGGGAAGAGGTGTCAGCTAGGAAAATGGAGGCTCTGGATGCCTCTGGGGCGATGGAATTGGCTGCGCCCAGGGAGAAGGTGTCGGTCGGGAGGAGCGGGGGTTGACATCCTCCATGAGATTCTCCCAGCTCTCTGACCATCTAGACTCACAAACGATTGAAGGAAGTCACGCGACCTACAACATCGCAAAGGCATCTGGCATTTTTGAAGATCCACCGGTCCATTTGCCTTGGAAACCTTCAACAACATCTATGCCATTTTCATGCTTCTTCTTGGCTTCAGAGATTTTATCCGCGAACGCTTTGAACTCCTTATCCAAAAGCGCTCTCCGTGAGAGACCTCAGAGGGAGTGAGTAGGGAGGCCATAGGGGGGAGAAAAAGCCCATAAGGGGTGATACTGGACTATGGGATTCATGTAAGACCATCTAGGGGCGGCCGGACACCAGACGAGTGCTGGTATGTGATCAGCCCTATGTCTTAACTATCGGATGAGTGGATTGGTGGGGATTGCGGAGAGATACGTGGGGAGGCCGAACAGACCACAAAGAATCAAGTGTACGTATCCTATGTCCCTACCCGATCATATTCTTTTTATGCTCAGGGGCCATGAAGAAGCAATCAAACTGTGAGAACGTCGCGTGAGATGGATGGCCATAGGGAAAGAGGATGCCGGAGTTGACGAAGGTATGGTGATGGATTTGAGAGAACAAGGGAGAAGAAATGACAAAGAATCACAAGGAAACTTGTAATGAAAATGCCTTTCGAGCTTGAAAAGATGTGACTGTGTGGCAGATCACCAGCCAGCCCAACACATAACCAAGTGTTGAAAACCATGGAAAAGCCGGAGGTACTGCTCGGCATGCTCACAACTAATCCAACATGCCTAGAACCTGTCTGGCATGTATAGAACATGCCAGACATGCTCAGAGCATGCTCGGCCTGCACACATCCGTTTTGATATCCCTTCCTGTATCCGTTGCTTTATTCGCCGTTCGCCCGTATACGCTTTGCCGTTCGCCCGTATACGATTTATCGTTCGATCGTTCACCTATTACCGTCAGCCATTTACCATCGCCGAGCACGCCACTTACCATTCATCTATCCGTCCGTATACCCTTTACCGTTTTGTTCGCCAGTCGTTATTCACCATTCGCCAATCATTATTCGCCGCTCTTTCTTCGCCGGCTGCCGTTCGTTCTTTACCGGTCGCCATTCGCTCCCGGTCATTGGTGGTGGAAAGGCGTACGATCGCGGAGGTGGAAGCGGGAACGGTTGGGATCTGGGATGGCAGGAATGCTGCTCGGCAGCGGGAGTCTGCGTGGTCTTGTCTTTCTTTTGTTAGTTTGGAGGAGGGCATAAGGGGACTTGCGTGGGAAGACGATGGATGGGTATGGAGGCACGGGAAAGCGATGGGCTGGTGTGGAGAGCGGTGGAGCGAGCAGAGGATTTCTTTTCGATCGGTTATTTATACTCCTGTAATTTCCTGTTCGTTAGAGAGTAAGAAAGAAAGAAAGCAAGAAGAAAAGATAGTGGTTGGCGAGCGATTGTTTGTGTTCTAGGAAGAGAGCGAGCAAGCGTGAAATTTTTTCTCCTACCCCTCTTTGCCATTTCTTGGCGTCCACCCGGCACGAGTGATATTCAGTGACGGCGAGGTGGTGAACCCAGCTACGGGAACTTTTGGTGTTTATGACCAAGCACCTATCAAACCCCACAGCGCCTATTGAGCGTTTGGTCTTTCTCATATTCTCCACAGAGTGTTCTTGTGTATGGTAAGTCAAATGCAGGAACACGGCTGACTGTCCGTCTGATTCTATCACAAAGGCAGGAGGCCTGAGCCATTCGGAACACTGCATCTCCATACGGCTAGCAACTGTGGGAACCAAGCGAAACACAACGAACTCCCAAGAAATGCACTACATTATAATATTGTAATTTTTCGTGGTTCTAGGAATCCAGAATCATATTGATGCCAAAAACCGATACCCTATGCCTGCTAGAACAAACGGGAAAACACACCAGACAAACAAACCTATGCTTAATGAAATATGATGGAATGTGAGAAACAACACCCACAACCTTCCACCAATTTTCACAGAGTGTGAAGGGCAAACAAACCTAGATACCCGACACGCGATATCTAACGGGTGGGCATTGAGGGGGTAGGTTCAACCCTAAGATCCTACGCTTATCATAATATTATTATGGTAGCAGCATAGGAATTAAAAACAAAAACAATCTGTTGGCATGTGTCTAACCATCGCAGACCTGACACCCACGTGGTTTGTACGTAATCTAACATGAGGTAGTGGATCAGAGCTCACTAGCTCAAGATATATAAAAAACATGCGAAAAAAAGAGAAAGGAGCTGGAACTTACTAGCAAAGACACTCCGATAAGGTGCTTAGTTATTGCGGGTTTCATGCTATTTTCTTGACCCCTATGCGGGTAACCCTATCGCAGAAATCTAACCTAAGAAAACACATGGAATTGTTTAGAAGGCACGGGCCGATTGAGTACGCACAACGCACATCTAGTGGAACTTGGTGGAAAGGCGACCGCGAGATGTGACGCGGAAGTATAACAAGATTTAGGGTCGTGCTTGATGACTAGAATAGGCTTGTGTATAAGTAGGAGACCATTTCACCGCTTGGTTGAGAAGCACACAAGCTCCCACCATCTTTGACTCAGCAACTGGCAATTGAACAACAACATCCACACGTGAGACCACAAACGCAAGACAGAATGGAAGGACCTTACGAGCAACAGACAGATACCGCCCTGCAGCCCAGCTCCAACCAATCCATGCCCGATTCAAATGCCAATGTGGATCAGGTTTCCGATGTTCCCAATCCTCCATTGGCTGAGCCAAGCGATAGACTTGTTTCTCTACTTCAAGGCATGTTGGAACTGAATGCCCAGAAAAATTACCAGAATTTGGTAGAATATATGGAGAAAGGTTTCCAGCGATTGGAAGGAAAGGTTGAGCGGGTTGAAGGAAGGGTCGTGAAGGTTGAAGAAGGGGTCGAGAAAGTTGAAACAGAGATCAAGAAATTGGGAGGGAGGGTTGAGCAGCTTGAAGAAAAGGTTGGGCGGGTTGAAGGAAGGGTCGTGGGGGTTGAAGGAGGGGTCGAGAAAGTTGAAAAAGAGATCAAGAAATTGAGAAAGAAGGCTGAGCAGGTTGAAGAAAAGGTTGAGCGGGTTGAAGAAAGGGTCGCGAAGGTTGAAGTATTGGTTGAGCAAGTTGGGGGAGAGATCAAGAAATTGGGAAAAAAGGTTGAACGAGCGGAAAGAAAAGCCCTGAATCATCGTCTGAGTTTGGCAAATTTCGTCAAGCACCGTCACGAGCAATGGGAGGAAAATTTCACACAAAGACTCGAGCAAAAGGCCGAGCAAAAGGCCGGGCAAAAGGCCGAGCAAAAGGGGCAAAATCTCCAGCAATCAGAAGAGAAGGTGAAGCGAGTCGAGGGAGAGGTCAAGCAAGTGAGAAGTGACATCGACGATATCTATAAGGAGTAAGTAGACCTACTTTATAGCTTGGATAATATTTCTTCTGACGCCTAAATAATCCTAGTTTGGACTTCATGCCAAATAGGATTCACAATAGTCAGGAGCCTGAGTATGCGGAATTGAGATACCCACGCCATGTAAAACCCACCTATCCCCCATTACCACACACTTGGAACGAACTCGCACAAATGACAGGTTAATTCCCCCTGTCCAAGCACTGCTATACAATGCTAACAGACAATAAGTTGACCAATGGGAGGCCCCGGCTACCCATTTGAAACTCCCGCCACTCCCAGCAGGTGCAACAAAGGAAGATAGGTGCAAACAACTAGTACGGTACTTGGAAGCACCTTCGGCCCAAGAGCTTCCTCATGCCTAGATGTTTTCTGGCCGCGGGATGTACACTCGGGTACCGCTTAGTCACACAGGGTGAATCACAGAGGTCATGTATTCTACCAAGGATATGTTTTTTTTATTTGCTTGATGGGTGGCTGGTTTGGTATATTTTGTACTAAACAAGTATACGCTATTTTTTCACTGTTAGTCCTATTCCAATTTTTCAGGCTGGTTAGGCGGCAGCTCGCCGGAGTGAATTGTATCTTTTTTCACTCTTTAATTATTTTCATCAATAAAGGTGTTTGGCCTAGCCACTTAAACCACCTTTTCTGCATTGAACACCCTCCCCATGATGAAAAAAAAATGTTTTCAGCCTCAGACTCTTATCTAGAGGATAGTGATAACATATTAATAGAGGAATCTCGGAACGCGGAGTTAGGGACCGCCATCTCAGTAACAACGGTGTTGACTGTTATATAAATCTTTTGTTTGAAGGATCGGAGTTTCCAGCAAAAGGGGTGATTTAACCTTGGGATCAAATGGTTCGTTCAGCTGGCAGGTTCACCAGCACGGGGGCATGCGCGAGCAGAAGAACTGATGGGAGGGGCATGATGGGTGTTTTGCATGCAAAATATGAGACTTATCTTCGAAGCAGGGCAACAAAGAAATTGAAAGAATACCAATCATCATGCCAATCTTTACCGTGGTCCCTTCGAGAACTGTATTGTTTGAAAAGAAAATTTGCTCCGAGACGGAACTGAGGAAGACTTGGATAGGATTTGCAGAACATTTCTATCGAAGTTCATATACTATGATGCCAAACAATAGAGTCCAGGTCTCGGGCGTGGGGACCCATATTCACATCATCCACCCCTGCTGATCGTGTCCGATGATACTGTATACCGGAATTGGACGCACTATACAGTAGAAGCTGAAACAGCTGACCCGAGTGGGGTGTTATTGGAGCTTCCTCTTGTGGTATCGTAGCGTTTGCCCCGCATGTTGGACGGGAAAATCTTTTCGGCATTGATGCTCACCCACACATCCGTCCCGAAGCACAACGAAAACCCTAACCCTGACACGGGGAATGTCATTTCCCCGTGTTTTTATGACGAAGTAACGTGGATACTGCCTTGCACTGCACAGACAGCAATTATGTATCAGACCAATAGACTAACAGCTGGTCTCACATATCAAGCACCACTTGCGACAACATATCCGACATCTCCCCCGAAGACAATGCCCCTATCATATAGCGATACCTCGGCCAAACATACCCTAGATCATACTCTGTTACCCTTGGCACGAGACTGGAGCGTGGTGGTTGGAGAATCTGGAGATATCGAAGATGGCTCGGCATATGTGAGCTTAACACGCCGGAACACGATTAAGGACCTGGCAAATGCTGAAACTCTGTTGTAAGGATCTCTACAACCCATGAAGGATAAAAGGCGGCCTATTTTTCCTTTATCAGCTGCTTTCATCCATCGCCAGTTCCATCTCTCTCTACTATCATCTGTACTTGGTTTATCAATCACTTATTTTTTTCATCTGTATCCCCTTCCAAATTTTGTTCGCCGGGCTATTTCTACTGCATTCCTATATTTCCGTATCGTTGAGCGGAGTCCCCCAGCTGTTGTCCGCAGGCCTTGTTGAAATCTTTGAGTCGAGAAGGGCTGAGAGGCTCACCTTTTCCTCTGTTTTTCGTGCCTTTTGCGGAGTAGGGGATTCTCGGCCCGTATCCCGAGGTCGGCTGGTTCGCGTTACTACGGCATATTTGTCGAATACTCGATTTCGTTGCCATTAGCTGGCTGGACTACTCTCCCCTGTTCGCGCACGGCACCCGCACGAAGGAGGGCTAGGAGCCATCTCGTGTCACGGAATCCGCATTATCTACTCTGGCTTTTAATTTGAATCCAAATTTCGGAATCTGTGGAGCTAGCTAGTGCACTTCCCGTGCCTGTTGTGAGCGGCGTCGGGGCTCTTGTCGTTCAGTGGGATGATACACTGCGTCCCTTGGCAATTCCCGGTACCGAATTTTATGATAGAGGCCTGTCTACTACGTTATTAGCTGGCTGGATGGAATTGAACGTGGCCCCGGACCCAACCCGTCGCTGGGGGACTTATAGGGGTTCGGTAATATCAGCAGTTTGGAACAAAGATCTGGATCACAGACTATTCCCGCAGCGAAACCGATTTTCTGGACCCCCCGCTACCGCCCCTGTAGTGAAATAGAATTGCACGTGGAATCCGACAAATGGGAATGGGGAATAGCCCTTCACAAGATTTTACCCCCCCGGGCAGCCTGTTAAGTCTACATTTTTGTGTATTCAGAAATAGGCAAGATCAGCCTATAATAATGGCCTTGGATTTGTTGACCGATCGCAGACAAGGCCCCAGATTTCTGAACTTTCCAAACGTAAATGCAGAGGGGCCTGAATCGCGAGTGGGATATCCGGGACAACGAAACATTCGGGAGGGTGTGATGACAGAATATCCTCCCGAAGAAAATAGAAAATTGAGCTGCGACGATGAGCCACCACTCCAGGCAGTAACAAGATTTAATGGCATACTCTGGCTGTCACCTATAGGGCCCGGCCGTCAACTGCAGGGCCCGGCACATTCCATATCTTGAGACACCGGGAGGGCCCGCCCGTCCGTCCCGGGCATCAGTCTGGACGGACGCCAAGACCCCCGTCCCGGGCATCCCCCATGTACTGCCGTCCGTCCCGTCCGTGCCTAAATACGGACGGACTGAGCGCTTGGGTTCACTGGTAGCAATTGACGATCCTCCGTTGTCACCTACGGAGGAGCTGTCACGCACAACATGTAGGTTCGCCTGTCCTCGTACTATTGTCTGATGCTAACAGATTGGAAGCTGCAGAGCGCCAGACCTCCGCCACCGATTTGAGATTGCCAGCACTCCCATAAAATGTTTCGGCTGATAACAAGCGCAGACAGATCGCAGAGTGCTTGGGGCCCCTCGGTTTTGGGGGCTCGTAAGAACCTGTATGTCTGAAGGCTTTAGGACGTACATCACAGATACAGTTTAATCATATAGGGTCTGTCAGAAAGGCCGTTCATTCTGCTAAAAGGTACTTTCTCATTTGCTCAATGACGATGAAGTTTGGTTTTTTTTTGCAAACAACAATTACAGATTATTTTGTACTTCCAATCTTTCTTCAATTGTCTAGCCTGAGGCCAGCTGGGACATTCAAAATATCGCTCGGAGGTGCCATATCATTCCCTTTTTCTTTAACACAGGTGTTTGCCTTTTGTAGTTTAATATTTTTTTTTTTGAATAAAGCTTCCAATATACAAGTTATAAGCATTAGACCCCTATATAAAGAGGTTACTTGGAATAAGTAATAGTAGTTGTTGATAGCGATCCCAACTGGCCAGTCCGACCCACTGTGAACACTGTTTTAGGTAGGCAGCCCGGCAGTGACTGTCAAGAGTCTAGGTAAATCCTTCTCAACTTATTTCCTACGGCAAGAGCATGAGGGTGAACGGGCAACCTCCAGGTTGCGCTGTCAGGGAGCCCAAGAAAAGCCACCAGCTCCCGGGGAAAAAGCCAAAGATACATAAACTAAGCTTTTCACTTTCCTAAATTCGATTGGGTAACCCACACATACCTAGGTCATCCGTGGGTATCAGGTTCAACAATTTCATTTATTTCTAGTCGCCCCATCTAGGAAAGCTTCCAGACCGCCTGTGGTTCCCACCTGAATGATAACAATAAAAGCCGTGTGTACTAGGTGATATTAGTTTTTTTCTTGAGGTAAGCCAGTGTTGCTGACTTATCGAGGCTTCCAACATCCATATAATACCCCTGCCGCTCCCGCTTCCTCACCTAGTATATCTCCTCATGACAACTACAAATCCTTTCCCGCAAGTGAATATTTAGTAACTCAGGCCCCTTTATCTGGCTTATTTTTTCTTTCGCCGTTTCTAAGCCTGGGTGGCCTTTCCACTTCCATAAAGTTTTCAACAATAAAACTCTTCAGAACCCGATACTGGTGTGGGAAATAACTCATTAGACGAAATACCCCTGGGGATTCCCGGTACCCACTCCTATTGGGAAAGCCTCTTTGATGTGTTATCAGCTACCTGGATAGTTCTCAGTGCCCCACCTGGACCCAAGAGGTGATTGGAACACCCATTAGAGGTATTTAGAGAAAGTCTGGAGTTTGAAGTGGGGGTCTGGGTTATAAGCTATCCCGCGGCGAAAAAATGATTTTCTAGATTTCGGGATCGTAGTTATTGCGGTGGAGTTGAGTTTCGCGTGGGGAACTATGAGTAGATAAAGGGATCTTCGGAGGATCACATCCCCGGTAGCTTGTTCGTTCACCATTTTCACTTATTGATCAATATGCCATCATGTGTTAATAATTGTGGCCTTGGGGATTATTGACTAATCGGATGAAACTTTCCGGATCGTTGAACCTTTCGAATTCAAATCCGGGGGGTGGCAGTTCGGGGATCAGAGTTTAGAAGCTAATTATCCTGATTTCGGTGTAAAGATGTGCTGGTGCTGCTTCTGAAACCCCTTCGGCCATGCGCCATTGGACAGGCTTTTATTGTTAGTTTCAATGTAACTGGTGGAATTTCAGATTCCTACAGCAAGTCCTCTATCAAATGGGAGGAGAACTCGAATTTTATTAGTCAAATTTAGCGTGTAACCAGACAAATTTATTTCGAGCGCCCACTAAGTTATTGACCGTGATTTCGTTTTTCATGATGCAAAAAAGGGAAGAGAGCGCACTTCTCTGCTCGGGGAGGCTTGCGGGCAGCGGTTTGGACAGTGGGATTAACGATACGGCAGCAAAAATGGAGCGCAGTACAAAGCGCCTATTCGAATATCCTAACTGGACAAATACCTCCACGAACAAAAAGAATAGGAAATAAAATAGCAAGATGAATGACTGATTAATCGAGTACAGGTGTCTGAGTATAGGGGAGGATAGGACCGACCATGGATGGAAAAACAAACAAAGGAAAATAGGCTGCCTTTTATTTTTCCTGGGTTATACAGATCTTTCCCGCATACCTTCAGTATATGCCAGACCCTCCATCGCATTCCACCATTTGAGCTTCCATTGTGGCGTCTTTGCTTGTTCTGATTTTCTGCCGAGGGTGGGAGTGTGTGAGCGAGGGTATGGTCTGGCCGGGGGTATGTCTAGCCGAGGCAGATATTTTCCGTCCGGTATCGATGGCCGTGGGGAGTCAAGAGTGGTGTTTGGTGTTCTCAAGTCTGACTTTCTGGATGGTGGTTGTAAGAGTGCAGAAGGCTTAGCACTGTTTAGGTATCATAGGCAAAATACGCAGCTGCTTATTGGGGTTAGGGTTGTTGTGAACATATGGTAAAGAGGGGATATGAGGTGAGCAACCGAGAAAGATCCCCGTCCAGCAAACCCTGCGCACGCCGACTTCACTACATCAGACTCTTTGGTTAGCTTAATAGCCCGGGAACAAATGAGGGCAGTCCCACCTCACTCACCCTCTATCTCTGATACTGTACTCGAGGAATATCTGGCTAACAGCAGACATCTTCGATGTCTGGGTTCTGAACCAACATACTGTATCACTAGCGGATCCGTACCGAGGCCTCTACGGTTGCCATTTTTCCGTAGGTGTTGGCTAACTGTGGCGTTTTTGCTTGTTCCCGTGCTTTGGATGCCGATTTACCTTTCTTCATTGCTTCAAGGGCTGTCGAGTTTTTGTAGGGCCACACAGGGGTCCGCTAGGAGCAAGCGCAGTGTTGGGCCGTCAATATAATGCAGGGAACCTATCAGGTGATCCTGACCTACTTTTGGGTCCTTTAATAACAGTATTGTTTTGACATACGGGAGTCACGTTCCTTACCTGGGCGTAAAAGCGTATATTTTCCCAACTAGCTAATTAATGTGGCCGGGAGCGCCGGGCCCTATACATATAGGCACCACCGAAAGCCAGAGCCGGGAAAGGCAATTTTCCACCACCAGCGGAGCAAGGCATTCCCTGGGCGATACCCGAATATTGCAGGCCGCGAAAGGAAACGCCGAGAAGCGAAATAAAACGTAAGCGATCACTCGATGGTAAGTACCCACTGTGAGATCAACTCTTCCACAAGTACGATCTTGGCAATACTAGAACCGATCACCGAACGCCTATGTCGCAGCAACAACAGCAACTGCAGCCACAATGTCATAATCAGCGGTAATAAAGAGATGAAAGAAACAGAGTAGAAGGTACTTTAGAGATAGCGAAATTTAATTTACATGGCCACCACCCAGTTTGTATCCCAATTCACCCTCTCAGTTTCGTGGCTCTCCCTAGCATGCTAGTCATATATGGTTCTCGTCTGAAAGCTGTAGACTGTTCCTTTCCTGAACTACTCCTTTAGGCCAATCATCTTTAGTAGAATCGGGCAGCGATCACTGCATCTCACTCGCTCTATTTTACTGCCCTCCCTTGCGCTCAGTGACTCCATGTTTTTAGCAGTCAAGGGCCCTATGGGGGTAGCAGGGGAATCTTTAAGACAACCAGACTGGATGGGGCGGTGGAGTGTCACCCTCTATTAGCCAGGTTGCGTGCTGTACTACACAGTTTCACTGTTGCTACAGGGTGTACTTGCTGAGCCTTGGCAGCACCAGGTACTATGGGAGATCGTGGTTCAATAAGAGGATATATTCGGTTAAAATAAGGCACTGCCGAACCTGCATGTGTCTTAGACACTAGTATTACAACAAAGCAAGCCAACTCACCTGCCCCACCTATCTCGAAATACTCTTGAAAAGTACCACTGAGGCATACTATAACTTAAACCTAAGTGATCGGCAAAAAACGTCAATAACCCCCCCCCCCCCACAAAAACAACATTACAATTTTGGGCTGAACCCAGGCTCGCAGTTGGTGAGAGAGCTCTGAGAGAGTGAGTAGGGAGGCCATAGGGGGGACCGAAAACCCATAAGGGGTGATACTGGACTATGGGATTCATGTAAGACCATCTGGGGGCGGCCGGAAACCGCATGAGTGATAGAGTGTGATCAGACCTACGTCTTAGTTGTCGGATTAGTGGATTGGTTGGGATTACCGAGAGAAGTGCAGGGGGGCCGAACAGACCACAAAGCATCGACTGTAGGTATCTTATGCCCCCACCCGATCATATTCTTTCTATGCTTAGGGACTATGAAGAAGAAGCCACAAACTATGAGAACGTTGGGTGAGACAGATGACAGTAGGAAAAGAGAATGCCGGAGTTGGCGAAGGTATGGTGATGGAGTTGAGAGAATCTGGGGGAAGATATGACAAAGAATCACAAGGAAACTTGTAACGAAAATGCCTTTAGAGTTTGAAAAGATGTGACTGTGTGGCAGATCACCAGCCGAGCCAACACATAACCAAGCACCTATCAAACCCCACAGCGCCTATTGAGCGTTTGGTCTTTCTCATATTCTCCACAGAGTGTTCTTGTGTATGGTAAGTCAAATGCAAGAACACGGCTGACTGTCCCTCTGATTCTATCACGAAGGCAGGCGGCCTGAGCCATTCGGAACACTGCATCTCCATACGGCTAGCGACTGCGGGAACCAAGCGAAACACAACGAGCTCCCAAGAAATGCACTACATTAAAATATTGTAATTTTGCGTGGTTCTAGGAAATCCAGAATCATCTTGATGCCAAAAACCGATACCCTATGCCTGCTAGAACAAACGGGAAAACACACCAGACAAACAAACCTATGCTTAATGAAATATGATGGAATGTGAGAAACAACACCCACAACCTTCCGCCAATTTTCACAGAGTGTGAAGGGCAAACAAACCTAGATACCCAACACCCGATATCTAACGGGTGGGCATTGAGGGGGTGAGTTCAACCCTAAGATCCTACGCTTATCATAATATTATTATGGTAGCAGCGTAGGAATTAAAAACAAAAACAATCGGTTGGCGCGTGTCTAACCATCGCAGACCTGACACCCACGTGGTTTGTACGTAATCTAACATGAGGTAGTGGATCAGAGCTCACTAGCTCAAGATATAAAAAAAACATGCGAAAAAAAGAGAAAGGAGCTGGAAATTACTAGCAAAGACACTCCAATAACGTGCTTAGTTATTGCGGGTCCCACGCTATTTTCTTGACCCCTATGCGGGTAACCCTATCGCAGTGTTGGGTTCTTCTTTGTCCCCTAATGGTGGAATGCGGACTGCGGAAATCCAACCTAAGAAAACACATGGAATTGTTTAGAAGGCACGGGCCGATTGAGTGCGCACAACGCACATCTAGTGGAACTTGGTGGAAAGGCGACCGTGAGATGTGACGCGGAAGTATAACAAGATTTAGGGTCGGGCTTGATGACTAGAATAGGATTGTGTATAAGTAGGAGACAATTCCACCGCTTGGTTGAGAAGCACACAAGCTCCCACCATCCTTGACTCAACAACTGGCAATTGAACAACAGCATCCACGAGTGAGACCACAAACGCAAGACAGAATGGCAGAACCTTACGAGCAACAGACAGATACCGCCCTGCAGCCCAGCTCCAACCAATCCATCCCCGATTCAAATGCCAATGTGGATCAGGTTACCGATGCTCCCAATCCGCCATCGGCCGACCAGGGCGATAGACCTGCCCCCCTGCGCCAAGGCATCCAACAGACTGTCGAGCAAGAGGAGGGAAAGTTCTCTCAATTGGAACGATATATAAAGCAAGTGGAACTGAATGGCCAGAAATATTACCAGAATTTGGCAGAACATATCGAGAAAAACTTCGACAAGTTTGCAGGAAAGGTGAATCAAAATCTCCAGCAACTGGAACGAAAGGTCGAGCAGGTTGAAGGAAAGGTTGATCGAGTTGACGGAAAGGTTGATCGAGTTGACGGAAAGGTTGATCGGGTTGAAGGAAGGGTTGATCGGGTTGAAGGAAAGCTTGATCGGGTTGAAGAAAAGGTCGAGGAATTGGGAACGATGGTCCAGCAGGTTGAAGGAAAGGTCGAGCAGGTTGAAACAAAAATCGTGCAGGTTGAAGCAAAAATCGTGCAGGTTGAAGCAAAAATCGTGCAGGTTGAAGGAAAGGTCGAGAAGGTTGAAGGAAAAGTCGAGCAAGTTGAAAAGGAGCTCAAGAAATTGGGAAAAAAGGTTGAGCAGGTTGAAGGAAAGATCGAGAAGGTTGAAGGAAAAGTCGAGCAAGTTGAAAAGGAGCTCAAGAAATTGGGAAAAAAGTTTGAGCAAGTTGAAGGAAAGGTCCAGCAAGCGGAACTAAATAACCAGCGAAATCATCTGAGTTTGGCAGAATTTGTCGAGCATCGTCTCCAGCAAGTGGAGGAAAATTTCGGACAAAGACTCCAGCAATTTGAAGGAAGATTTGAGCCAAATCTCTATCAATTGGGACGAAAAGTAGAACAAGTCGAGGTAAAAGTCGAGCAAACGAGGGAAAATCTCCTGCAATCGGAAGAAGAGATGGACCGCATCGTGGTAGAGGTCGACCATGCGAGAAATGACATCGACGATATTTATAAGGAGCAAGTAAACCTTCTCTTAGTTTTGATGATATTGCTTCTGACGCCTAGATGATTCTAGCTTGAAATTCATGCCAATTAGGATTCACAATAGTCAGGAGCCTGACCGTGAGGAATTGAGATACACACACCATGTAACACCCGCCTATCCCCCATTGCCACACACTAGGCACGAATTCGCACGTATGACAGGTTAATTCTCCAGTCCAAGCATCGCTATAAAATGCTAACAGATCAGAAGATGACCAGCGGGAGGCTGCGGCCAACTATTTGAAACTCCCCCCACTCCCAGAAGATGCGGAAGCTGGAGAAAGGCGGACGCAACTGGTACAGTACTTGGGAGCGCCCTTGGTCAAAGGGGGACGGGGTGTGCGCTCAGGTGCCGCTTAGTCGCGCAGGGTGAATTGCAGAGGTCGTGTATTCTACCGTGGAGATGTTTTTCCTTTTGCTTGATGGGTGTCCGGTTTGATTTATTTTGAAATGGCCAAGTATACACTATTTTTTCACTGTTATATCTCCTCTGATTGTTCAAGTTAGTTAGGCAGTAGCTCTGCGGAGCGAATTGTATCCCTTTTCTCTCTTTCATTGCATCGGTAAAGGTATTTGACCTAGCCTTTTAAGCCACCTGTTCTCCATTGAAAACCACCCTCATAATACAAACGTTTCTAGCCCCACGCTCTTATCTAGGGGATAGAAATAGCATATTAATAGAGGAAACTCGGAACGCAGAGTCAGGGACCGCCATCTCCTTGACAACGGTGTTCACCATTGCAACTTCTTTTTTTAAAGGATCCTGGTTTCCAATAAAAGGTGTGATTTAGCCCTGAGGCCAAATGGTTTGTCTGGTTGGAAATTTCGCCGGCACGGGGGCAAGGGAAAGAGCCGATGGGAGGAGCATGGATGTTCTGCTTGCAAAACGTGATGCTTTTCCTCGTATCAGGGCAGCAAAAATACCCATCATGCCAATCTTTATCGTAACTTCTTTGAGGACTGTATTAGACGTTCTTAGACTCCCAATTCGGTTACTGAGAAGAGGGTTTTAAGTTGGCCCGACAGAGATGCCCCGCCCCCTGTGGGCATAACCCGAAGGGTCTGGCTGCCGTAGGGGTGTTTTTGTGATATGAAGGATCTCTACGATTTGTGAAACAAGGTTAAAATAACCATCCGCCATAGGAGAATATCATATGTTCAATATTCCATTGTATACCCGTGGGGATGGGCTGTGCGAAGTTATGGAAAGGGAGGAGAGAAAGATTATACCCGACAACGGACTGGGGGACGGTTTCGCCGGAGACCCCCCTAATTCGGGCATCAAATTTGAGAAAGAAATTGGTTCTGAAAGGGAACTAAGGAATAGTCCAGGTCGAGCGTGGGACCCATATTCACCGCATCCACCCTTACCGATTGTGTCCGATGACACTGTATATGATACCGGTATTGGACATACTATACGGTAGACGGTAAAATGGTCAACCCGAGAGCGGTGTGTTATTGGAGCTGCCTCTTGTGGTAGCGCTTTCCCCGCATGTTCGAGGGGAAATTTCTTTCGACCTTGGTGCTCACCCGCACATCCGTCCCGAAGCACAACGAAACCCTAACCCTAACACGGGGAATGTCATTTCCCCGTGTTTTGATGACAAAGCAACGTGGATACCGCCTTAGATGATACTGCACACACAACAATTATGTATCAGACCAATAGACTAACGGCTGGTCCCACATATCAAACACCACTTGCGACAACATATCCGACATCTCCCCAGCAGGCAATGCCCCTATCATATAGGAATACCTCGGCTAAACATATCCCCGGTCATACTCTGTTACCTTCGGCACGAGACTGGAGCGTGGTGGTTGGAGAAGCTGGAGGTATCGGAAATGACTCGGCATATGTGCACTTAACAAGACGGAGTGTGATTAGGAACCTGGCATATGCTGAAAATCTGCGGTAGGGATCTGTATAATCCACGAAGGATAAAAGGCGGCCTATTTTTTCTTTATTAGTTGCTTCCATCCATCGTCAGTTCCAATCTGGCTCTACTATCCTCTGTACTTGGTTTATCAATTACTTGTTCTCCCATCTACATTTTCTTCCTAATTTTGTTCACAGGGTTATTTCTACTGCATTGCTTTATTGCCGCATCATTGACCGAAGTCTCCAAACCAATGTCCACAAGCCTTGTTGTGGAAATCTTTACGTCTCAAAGGGCTGAGAGGCTCACCTTTCACTTTGTTTTTCGTCCCTTTTCCGTGGCAGAGAATTCTCGGCCCATGTCTCAAGGTGTGTTAATTCGGGTTACTACGGCATACCTGTCGAATACTCGATTTCGTTGCCATTAGCTACCTAGGCGACTCTCCCCCGTTCTCGCACGGCACCCATACGAAGGGAGGGCTAGGAGCCATCTCGTGCCACCGAATACGCATTATCTACTCTAGCTCTTAATTCGAATCCAAATTTCGGAATTAGTAGAGCTAGATAGTGCACTTTCGATGCCTGCTCTTAGCGGCGTCAGAGCTCTTCTCGTTCATCATGATGATACACTGCATTCCTTGGTAATTCCCGGCACCGACCTTTATGATAGAGACCTGTCTATTACGTTATTAGCTGGTTGGATAGAATTGAACTTGGCCCCAGACTCGACCAGTCGCTGGGGGGCTTCTTCAGTGATCCCAAGCGGCCAGTCCGTCCGGCTTTGAGTACGACCGGACTGACCTAGGCTTTTTCAGGGACGACCGGGCCGGACTGTGGGAAAGCGGCTTTTCCAAACCAAAGCCGGGCCTGGCCTGGGTCACCTCCAGGCCGATGTTTCAAGTGATCACTTGTGTTTCATTACTAAGAAATATTTTATTATTCAACCGGATTAATTTTTTACAAAATCACGGGGTTAATACATATTCCAGAGGTGATTAGAAAGTTGTGTGAAGGATGGTCTAGAGTATCTTGAGGTTGGACAGTATATTTGGGTATCGTGGTGGTTCATCGGTGGATGACATAGATTTGTCTTAAGCGAGATCTGTAGAACTAGAGGAATGTTGCTCCTATTATCCTATACCGAGTGATTAAAAACGGAAAGCCTGCGGGCCGTCAATAGATATCTTCGGATTACCTGGGCATCTGACGGCTTTGCCTGGCACTTGCCGGCTTTGACCTGGGTTGCGCCAAGACTCGACCTGGCGGTTTCCTGGGCCCCGCCGGGCTTTGGCGGCCGCGCAGAATTTCGACCGGACTGACCCAGGTTTTTCGAAACAAAGGCCGGACTGACCGGACTGCCGACCCGCAGTCCGGCCCATAGTCCGGGCTAGCCGCTTGGGATCACTGCAAAAAGGTGACATAAACATATACAAGTCATTGCAGAGTCCCAGACTCTCAAACTATTATATTAAATTAAGACTATACAATGCCTAGTATATGAAAACCTTTTTACATAATGATATATGTTATTACTATATACTATAATACCTCATAATCTATCAAAAGTGGACTTAGCAGTTGTTTTTCACAGCCACTGTTGCATTTCTCTCTGCCACATAGTTGACAGTCTTCTCTTGCTGTACTATAAGTAATAAATTGAATTTTTGTGGCGAGACGGGTAGAGCTCAATTTAGATATATATCTAAATGGTGAAAAGAATAGCATTAAAGTGAAAAGATTGCAATTTTTGTGACATACAGAGCATAGCCTAAAAGGATTTGTTAATAGGTAAAAATGGCGTATTAGGACACACAAAAACATAAAGTAATATGTTAAAAACCTGGAAAATGGTTGCTTTCATAAACCCTTTTTTCGCCTCTGGTAGACAGGTTCTCGTGAGCAGGCTCTAAGATGACCAGCATCTCCAATGGCGGTGTACCAAACAGCTCCTGAGACACTACATATACCAGCTGTGGAAGTAGTGAAAAAACAATCCTGCGGCATGTATCTAGCTATCGCACACTAGACACCTACATGGCGTATATGTGATCCGACATGTCATAGGAGGGTAGCGGGCCAAGGAACACCAGCTCATGATAAAAATATGAGGGGAAGGAAAAGTGCTGAGACTTATGATACTAGTAACGGAAACTCTAACACTTCCACAAAGGGCTCAATTAGTACGGGTCTGAGGCTATTTTCCTGAATTATGCGCGGGAGGGGCCCTGGCGTAGTGTTTTATGTTTCCCTGTCGCCTATTGCTAGGGCATACATCGCTGGTTGTAAAGTTGGGACTAGGGGTTAATTTTGGTAGATATGATACAGAGAATTGTTTAGAAGGTGTGGGGCTTGGTAGAAAGGCGGCAGTATCATAGGATGTGACGCGGAAATATAACAAGAGCTAGGGCCGAGCTCGACAACCAGGACGGGACTACGTATAAGTAGGACAGCATCCCGCCTCTTGGTTGAGAAGCACGCAAGCTCCAACCACCCTTGACTCAACGACTGGGAACCGAAAAACACACATGGGCGAGACCAAAAAGCAAGACAGAATGGCAAGACCGTACGAGCAACAGACAGATACCGTCCCGCAGCCCAGTTCCAACCAATCTGCCCCCGACTCAAATGCCAATGTGGATCAGGTTTCCGATGTTCCAAATACTCCATCGCCTGAGCCAGGCGATAGACTTGTTTTCATGCTGCGGAGCATTCAACGCACTGTCGATCGATGGGAGGAAAGCTTTTCTGAATTGGAGCTGAATGGCCAGCAGAATTACCAAAATTTGGTAGAACATATCGGGAAAACGTTCCACCAGTTTGCAGGAAAGGTGAGTAAGATCTCCATTGATTGGAAGGAAAGGTCATGCAGGTTGAAGGAACACTCGAGCAAGTTGGAAAAGAGATCGGGAAATTGGGAAAAAAGGTTGAGCAAGTTGAAGGAACCGTCTAGCAATCGGGGGGGGACATGGAGCGAGTCGAGGTCGAGGCCGGGCAAGCGAGACATGACATCGACGATATCTATAAGGAGTAACTGGACCTTCTGCTTATTAGTTTGGATGCTATTTATTCTACCAAGGAGATGTTTTTCCATTTGCTTGATGGGTCTGGTTTGATTGATTTTGATATGGACAAGTATACACTATTTTTGCACTGTTAGATCTGCTCGGATTTTTCAGGTTAGTTAGGCAGCAGCTCGGCGAAGCGAATTGTATGTTTTTTCACTCTGTCGTTTCATCAATAAGGTATTTGGCCTAGCCATTTAAGCCACCTGTTCCCCATTGAAGACCTCCCACATAATACAAATGTTTTCAGCCTCAGGCTCTTACCCAGAGGATAGTAATAGCATATTAATAGAGGAGACCCGGAACGTAGAGTCAGTGATCGCCATCTCCATGGCAACGGTGTTAACTGTTTAACAATTTCTCTTTTGACGGATCCGGGTTTCAAACAAAAGGTGTGATTTAGCCCGGAGGCCAAATGGCTTGTCCGGTTGGCAAGTTCGCCGGCACGGAAAGAACCGATGGGAGCAGCATGGATGTCCTGTATGCAAAATGTGATACTTATGCTCGAAGGAGGGCAACAAAGAATACCTATCATTAGGCCAATCTTTATCGTAACTTCTTCGAGGACTGTATTAGACGTTTTTAGACTCCCAATTCGGTTACTAAGAAGAGGGTTCTGAGTTGGCCCGGATAGAGATGCCCCCCTCCGTGTGGGCATAACCCGAAGGGTCTGGCTGCGATAGGGGGCTTTTTGTGAAGGATCACTGCGCTTTGGGACACAGAGTTAAAATAACTACCTGGCGTAGGAGTATATCATATGTTCAATATCTCATCGTATACCCATAGGGATGGGTTGTGCGAAGTTATAGAAAGGGAGCAAAGAACACATGCCCGGGAATGGACTGGGGGACAGTTTTGACGGAGACCCCCCAAATTCGGGCATCGAGTTTGAGAAAGAAACTGGCTCCGAAACTGAACTAAGGAAGGCTCGGCCAAGATTTGCAGAAAATCTCTAGCAAAATTCATATACTATGATGCTAAACAATAGAGCCCAAGTCTCGCAAGTGGGGCCCATATTCCCTTCATTAACCCCAACCGATCGTGTCCGATAATATGGTATCATACACTGAACATACTGTACTGTATGGTAGAAGCTCAAACGGTCGACCCGAGTGGGGTATTATTGGAGATGCCTCTCGTGGTAGTGTTCGCCCCCCATGCTGGACGGGAAATTTCTTTCGGTAGTGATACTCACCGCACATCCGTCCTTAGACACTACGACAACCCTAACCCAAACACGTAAGATGTCATTTTCCACTTGGCAGAGCAACGTAGACACTGCCTCATAATTTTATTATGATACATAAAGTACCTCGGCAAAAGTCTTGGTGAAAAGGCCTTTTTACACCAAATATCGACATTTATAATCACCCCCCACACCCGGAATTGCCTTAAAAATTGTGACAAGTGATGAATTCTCTTCACATTCATTGTGCCTTTTACAAGGTACCGCCCGCGGCGCTTATTTCTGTCATGGGGTCGAGTTACCAGGCTTCAAAGTTGAGACTACTGGTTGCAATCACAATTTTGTGTGTAAAATGGCACTTTTGGGCACTCTGAGAACTTTGAGACTACATAACTTTTCCAGATTTTGACGGGATTGATTCAAAACTGTGTAGGTATAGGGAAAGGCGAGGGTAACTAGATTTCAAAAGTCGGGTTTGAATAATACAATATACCCCCCAAACTGTGAGCAGTTAAAGTTGCCTGCTTTTGGTGCGAAAAAGTCATTTCACCAAGACTTTTGCGGAGGTACAGTACAACCATGTATCAGACCAATCGACTCACAGCTGGCTCTACATATCAAACACTTGCGACAACACATCCGAAATCTCCCCATAAAGTAATACCCCCATCTTATGGCAATACCACGGCCAAGCATACCCCCAGTCATACTCTGTTACCCTCGGAACGAAACTAGAACATAAGAATTAAAGAAACTGGAGATATCGGCAATGACTCGCCTCATGTGGGCTTAACACAACACAATGTGATGAAGGATTTGGCATACGCGGGAATTATGCGGGAGAGATCTGTATAACTCGTGAAGGATAAAATGAGGCCTGATCCATCTTTCTTATGTTGTTTTTATCTATCGCCAACTTTATCTCTCTCGCTACTCCGTCGTCTGTACTTGGCTTACTACTCATTTATTTTTCTATCTATTTTTCGCTGCCATTAGCTGCATGGCCCGCTCTCTTCCGTTCCCGAACATCACCCTCACGAAGGGAGAGCTAGGCACTGTTTCGTGTCGCGAAATACGCCTTATCTAGATTTAAATCTAAATGCAAATTTCAGAAGCAGTGCAGCGATTTAATGCACTTTCCATCCCGGTTGTGAAGGGCTTTGAAGCCCTCCTCCTCCAACGCGATGATGCCCTGCGTTCCTTGGCGATTCCCGGTACCGGCCTTCATGATATAAACCTATCTGCTATTCTATTATCTGGTTGGATGATATCGATCATGGCTGAGGACCTACCCCGTAATTGGGGGACTGCTTATATGGGTTCGGGAATATCCGGAGTTTGGAGCAAAAATCTGGATCACAGACTATTCCCCTAGAGAGAGCAATTTTCTAGATTCTTTGATTACCGATTCTGAAGTGAAATGGAATTTCACGTGGAATCCGACAAATACAAATGCGGAATGACTTTTCACCGGATTTCACCCCCCCCCCCCCCCCCCCCCACCCCCTGTAGCTCGCTATTTCTACTTTTTGTGTGTGTCGCGAAGGGGGGCCTGACCCGTCAGTAATGCTGGCCTTGGGTTTGTTGGCTAATCTCATACAAGTTCCCAGATTTCTGAACTTTCCAAACCTAAATCCAGAGGGGTCAAAGTCTTGAGTGGGATATCTGGGAAAACGAAACATTCGGGAGGCTGTAATTGCGGAAAACAACCCCCCGTAGGAGAATCAAAAATTGAGCAGACAACTGGCCAATACTCTATGCAGTTCCCAAGCCTGGAGTACGTAGTCGATAGAAAGCACGAGTCTAGGTGAGAAATTATAATAAGTCTAGTATCTTGAATTTTCTTCTCGAATTAACAAGTACCCCTCATGGAGTGCAACACGCAAGGCGACCACAGTACATGGGTGCAAAAAACTTCAACATTACTCACCTAGTCCGGGACGGAACACTGCGTTTCCATACTGCTAGGAACACGGGGAGCCAAGCGAAACCCAATGAACCCCAAAAAGAGAGAGAGAAACGCGCTAGTATACGTTAAAACGCTGTGATCCTTCGCGATTCTGGAGAATCCGGAACCATCATAATTCCTAAAACCGATACCCTATGCCCAGTGCGTAAACTGCGAAACACACCAAGCAAACGATCTAGCCCTGATAAAATAGAATGTGAAAGAGGCAGCCCCCACCACCCGTTACCAACCTGGATAGAGTGCAAAGGACGAACAAACCCAGATAACCTACACCCAATACCCAGCCTAATACCCCGTGGCAAGGGGTATTGAGGAAACAAACTCAACACTAGGAGCTATCCCACACACAACCATGAGCTATTCACCACCTCAAAACGGGTCTTGAGATGACCGTGGTGTTGGACGTGTCATCATTTCCGAGATGAGCTTTGGAAATATTTCTAAAAGGTATCTATGTTAAAAGGTGTAAATGGCATACTACCAGTAGAGGACACATAAACATAAAGCAACATGTTAAAAACCTGGCAGATTGTCGCTTTTAAAAACTATTTTCCAGCCACTGGTAAACATGTTCTCGTGAAGAGGGTCTAAGATGACCAGCATCTCCAACGGGGGTGTACCAAAAAGCCCCTAAGACCTTACATATACCAGCCAAGGGAGTAGTAAGAAACAATCTTTCGGCGTGTATCTAATCATCGCACACTTGACACCCACATTGCTTATACGTGATCCGACATGTGGCAGTGGAGTAGCGGGCCGAAGAACGCCAGATCGCAATAAAAATATGAGGGGAAGGAAATGTTCTGAGACTTATGATACCAGAAAAAGGAAATCCCAACTCTCTGACACAGGGCTCAAGTAGTACAGGTCTTAGGCTATTTTCCTGAATTATGCACCGGAAGGGCCCTGTTGCAGTGTTGCATACTTCCCTGTCGCCTATTGCTGGGACACATATCTCTGATTGTAAAATTGGGACAGGGGGTTAATTTGGGAAGATACAGAGAATTGTTTAGAAGGTGTGGGGCTTGGTGGAGAGGCAGCAGCAAGATTTGACGGGGGAATATAACAAGAGTTAGGGTCGGGCTTGATGACTAGGATGGGATTTCCTATAAGTACGAGAGCATCCCGCCTCTTGGTTGAGAAGCACACAAGCTCCAACCACTCTTGACCCAACAACTGGCAATTGAACAACATCTACGGGTGAGACCAAAAACACGAGAGAGAATGGCAGGACCGTACGAGCAACAGACAGATACCGCCCCGCAGCTCAGATCCAACCAATCTCTCCCCGATTCAAATGCCAATGTGGATCTCGTCATCGATGTTCCCAATTCTCAATCGGCTGAGCACGTGGATAGACTTGTTTCCCTGCTTCGAGGCATTCAACAAACAGTCGAGCGATTCGAGGAAAAGCTCTCCCAATTGGGACGAGATACAAAGCAAGTGGAAGTGAATGGCCAACGAAATTACCAGAATTTGGCAAACCATATTGAGAAAAACTTCCACATGTTTGCAGGAAAGGTAGAGAAAAATCTCCAGCAATTGGAAGTAAAGGTTGAGCGGGTTGAAAGAAAGGTTGAGTGGGTTGAAAACAAGGTCATGCGGATTGAAGACAAGGTTGACAGAGTTGAAGACAAGGTTGACCGAGTTGACGACAAGGTTGCCCGAGTTGAAGACAAGGTTGACAGGGTTGAAGGAAAGGTTGAGCGGGTTGAAGGAAAGGTTGACCGGGTTGGAGGAAAGGTTGAGCAGGTTGAAGGAAAGGTTGACCGGGTTGAAGGAAAGGTTGAGCAGGTTGAAGAAAAGGTCGAGCAAGTCGAAAAAGAGATCAAGAAATTGGGAAAAAAGGTTGAGCAAGTTGAAGGAAAGGTCCAGCAAGCGGAACTAAGTAACCAGCAAAATCATCTGAGTTTGGCAGAATTTGTCGAGCATCGTCTCCAGCAAGTGGAGGAAAATTTCGGACAAAGACTCCAGCAATTTGAAGGAATATTTGAGCCAAATCTCTATCAATTGGGACAGGAAGTGAAACGAATGGAGGTAATTCTCGAGCAAGCGAGGCAAAATCTCCAGCAATCGGAAGAGATGGAGCGAGTTGAGGTAGAGGTCGACCATGCGAGAGATGACATCGACGATAACTATGACGAGTAAGTAGACCTTCTGTTTATTAATTTGGATACAGTTTATTCTACCAAAGAGGTATATTTCCATTTGCTTGATAGATGTCTGGTTCGGTTTATTTTGTAATGGACAAGTATGCACTATTTTTGTACTGTTAGCTTTTCCAGGTTAGTTAGGCAGCAGCTCTACAGAGCGAATTGTATCCTTTTTCATACTTTTATTTCATCAATATAGGTATTTGGCTTGCCACTTAAACTATTTTTCTCCATTGAAAGTCTCCCCCATAATGCAAGCGTTTTTAGCATCGGACGCCTATCCAAAGGATAGTAATAGCATATTAATAGAGGAATCTCAGAACGCAGAGTCAGGGACCGCCATCTCCGTTACAACGGTGTTCACCATTGCAACAATTTCGCTCCCCCGACGGACCTGGGTTTCCAACAAAAGTTGTGATTTAGTCCTGAGGCCAAATAGCTCGTCCGGTTGGCAAGTTTGACGGCCGGGCTCAAGGAAAAGCACCGACGGCACGAGTATGGATGTTCTACGTACAAAATGTGATACTTATCCTGGAAGCGGGGCGACAAAGAATACATATCATCACGCCAATCTTTATCGTGGCTCCTTCGAGGACTGTATTAGACGTTTTTAGACTTCCAATTAAGTTACTGAGAGGAGGGTTCTAACTTGGCCCGGACAGAGATGCACCCCCCCTGCGGGCATAACCCGAAGGGTCCGGCTGCGATAGTGAGCTTTTCGTGAAGGATCTTTACCATTTGAGAGACAGGGTTAAGATAACCATCCGCCGCAGGAGTATATCATAATATTATGTTTAATATTCCATCATATACCCATGGGGATGGATAGCGCGAAGTTATAGAAAGGGAGTAAAGAAAAATATGGCCGACAACTGACCGGGGGACAGTTTCGGCGGAGACCCCCCTAATGCGGCCATCGAGTTTGAAAAAGAAATTGGCTCCGAAAGGGAACTAAGGAAGACTTGGACTAGATTTGCAGAATATTTCTATCGAGGTTTATATTCTATGATACTAAACATTAGAGTCCAGGACTCGGAAGTGGTTCCCATGTGCACTGCAGTAACCCCTACCGATCGTGTCCAATAATACTGTACACTGAACACACCGTACCGGACGGTAGAAGCTCAAACGGTCGACCCGAGTGGGGTATTATTGGAGATGCCTCTGGTGGTAGTGTTTGCCCCCCATGCTGGACGGGAAATTTCTTTCGACAATGATACTCACCGCACATCCCTCTTAAGGCACAACGACAACCCTAACCCTAACACGCAGGATGTCATTTACACTTGACAAAGCACCGTAGAGACTACCTCATACATACAACTATGTATCAGACCAATCGACAAATAGCTGGCTCTACATATCAAACGCTTGCGACAACACATCCGAAATCTCCCCATAAGGCAATACCCCTATCATATAGCAATACCTCGGCCAAACATACTCCCGGTCATACTCTGTTACTTTCGGCACCAAACTAGAACATAAGAACTAAAGAAACTGGAGATATCTGCAATTACTCGCCTCATGTGGGCTTAACACAACGCAATGTGATGAAGGATTTGGCATACGCGGGAATTATACGGGAGAGATCTGTATAACTCGTGAAGGATAAAATGAGGCCCGATGCATCTTTGTTAAGTTGTTTTCATCCATCGTCGGTTTTATCTCTCTTGCTACTCTGTCGTCTGTACTGGGCTTACTGCTCATTTATTTTTCTATCTATTTTTCGCTGCCATTAGCTGCCTGGCCCACCCTCTTCCGTTCTCACATGGCACCCTCAAGGAGAGAGAGCTAGGCGCACGTTCATGTCACCAAATATTTCTCATCTAGGTTTGAATATATATGCAAATTTCAGAAGCAGTGCAGCGACTAGTGCACTTTCCAGCCAGGTTGTGAACCGCATTGAAGCTCTCTCCTCCTCCAACACGATGATTTCCTGCGTTCTTTGGCGATTCCCACTACCGACCTTCATGACAGACCTATCTACTAAGCTATTACCTGGTTGGATTGTATTGAACATGGCTGTGGACCTAGCTCGCTAATTCTACATTTTTGTGCTTGAGAGAGAGGGCCCGATCTGTCCATAATGGTGGCCTTGGGTTTGTTGATTAATTGCATACAAGTTCCCAGATATCTGAACTTTCAAAACCTAAACCCAGAGGGCTCAAAATCTTGAGTGGGATATCCGGGACAACGAAACATTCGGGAGTGCAACGGCGGGGAACACACTCTCTCTCGGAAGAGAATCAACAATCGAGCAGCAGCAACGAGCCACTACTCTGTGCAGTACCCGAGCCTAGGGTAAAGTAGTTGATAGAAAGCACCAGTCTACGTTGGAAATTCTGGTAGGTCTGGCACTTTGTCTTGAATTTTCTTCTCGAATTAACAAGTCTTCCTTATGGCGCCCCACACAAGATAGTCACGGTATATGGGTGTAAGAAGCTTTAACATTACTCACCAAGTCTGGGACGTCCACTGGTAGGAGCTAACCGGGGCCTGGGGGGGAGTATTCCATGGAGGTTACTTGTAGTAGGCATGGTGGGTGGGAGAGTAGTGAAGGGGAGAAATATCCGAATTATTCGATCATAAGAACCGTGGTAAGGCATACCCGAGGTTCTACCACCGCGTTGTAGGCTGCCGAACGAAAGGAGAAGCAAAAAAAAATGAAAGCATATGTGATCACTCGATGATAAATACTAACAGTGAGATCAGCTCATCAATGGGTACGATCTTTGCGAAACAGTTGCCAACCAACCAAAGCCCAAGTTGTAGCAACAGCAACCACGAAAACATAATCAGAAATATGATAATAGAAAGATGAAACAGAACAGAGTAGAATGTTAAGATGGTAAAGTTTAATTTACATGGCCACAACCTAGTTTGTATCCCAATACGCTCACTCGGCTCCACGGCTCTCCCTAGCATACTAATTATACATGGTTCTAGCCTGAAAGCTGTACGCTCTCTTTTTACCTTTGTGTGTCAATCGTATTCAGTAGAAGAAAGCCGAAATCACAATATCTCATTCAATTCCTTTTGCCGCCATTCTTTCCGCCTAGCGACCAATACTTTCATTACCGCCCTTGGTATCATACCTACCAGGTTAGGAGCTTTTGAACTCGGAAGATATAGTGCAGCTAACCTCTATCGATTCAAATTCCCCTCTCTTTATCCATGCATCGGATAAACATTGGCAAAGTGTTCACTACTTCAGACATTTCGCTATTTCCTCAAGATTCCCTAAGATGGTTATAGGAGAATCTATGGAATAATGGCGGCTCAGAAGCACCTATTTATTAGAGTCTGTTTGTGATTATCTCTCGTGAATGAGCAACCCATATTGGGACTTTCATAGCAAGAACTGGGATAGTCTAGCCTCATTGTGATGTCCGCGGTTCCCGTAGTTGGACAATGAAACCTAAGCAAAGCACTAAAGGAGGACTGGGTGAGAGCGAAATCATTGTGGGCCTCGCATAGCCAGAGTGTTGGGGGGGGGGGGGTGGGGATGATGAGTTAGACGGTCGGTAGAGGTGGTGGCGGACTGTGGGATTCTTCGTGGTATGTACCTGTTTTTTTTTCTGTTAACATGGAAATGTACAGAGAAATACAATGCTTGTGTGGAAGCAGAAAGATATGTGCGGTGATCTGTGGAAGTCTCGGTTATGCTTCACTTGTACTCCCATCTTAACCGTTAGTTAGTTGTGTCGTGCAAGTCGAGCGGTTTATCGTGCAATAGTGTTGAGAGCGTGGAATAGAGAACTTCTCCACTCTTCTCCTAAAGTCGTGTGTTGGCGATTAGATTTTTCTTTCACCTTACGAGGCGACGTTTTGGTTTCGTTTTCTCAGCATCACTGTTTCGCCACTTAACAGTTCTGCCATTCATTGTTTGTCGTTGTGACCACCGTTCTCCATGGGCAATATTGTCCGATCGCCGTTGCCGCTCCGCCGTTTCGATCGTGTTTGCCATCAAGCCGTTTCTGCCATTCTACTATTCACCATTGCCTTTTGCGCCATTTTGCTATTTGATCGTCGTCGATTTTCGTGGTCCCGCTGTTGGAAAGGCCGTTGCTGTTTAACATGTTGGACGGGAGTGTTTCTTGGTTACTCACCGCACATTTCCCCTATGGCAACGACTTCACAATCCTAACCCCCTTGCCATATCAACTACTCCGACGCCTCTATGTTTGACTACTGGCTAGTCCTACACATCAAACACCATATGCGACATCATCTGTGACAATTCCTGCGACAACTCCATGTTAGGGTATTACCACTATCATATGGAAATACCGAAAGTCCTCGGTCAGAACCTACCCTCGGTCGAATTCACTTATCCTCGGCCGAAGTAGCACAATGGGCAACAGTGAAATTGAATGTGATGGAGAACACGGCATACGCTGGAAGTATGTGGAAGTGGATCGGCATGATCTAGGGAAGGATAAAAGGCAGCTTGTTTCCCCTTTGTTAGTTGTTTTCGTTGATTATCCAAAACTGTCTCTCTTTCCTCCGTTATCTGTATTTGGGTCATATCAGTCTTTCCCATTTTTTATTCCCTATCATTTCCTTCGTGAGAATATTTCTCCGGTTAGGATATCAAAATTCGATCTTTACTTCTTTGCCCTACCATTCAAGTTAAGTCACCATTGTCCAAACCGCTGCCGTAAAACCTTGTTGTGGAAAATAAAATAACAGAATCCCATCTCCCAGTTGGTGAGACCATGGGGTGGGAGAGAAAGCCCATGGGAAGTGGGCTAGACTGTGGAATTTACGTAAGACCACAGGGGGCGGTGATAGGATCAAGTTGAAAAATGGGGTTCGAAGGCTGTTGATGGTATTGGTTGGAGAATTCTCCTTTCCTTGTTATATCCCAATAGCTATAGATTTACAGAGCCTCAGAGCAAAGCACCAACCCTCAACACTAGCCCTATATCAAAACCCTGAGTCCCCTCTAGATATAGAGAGTATCATAACGTATCATATATCACTCCGCGCAGCTGGAGACCAGTGTTCCCAAAGGGCCAGGCTGCTGGTAGGCCGGCCTATAGGCCGTAGGTCGGGCCAAGGCAGGTCACTCCAAAAATAGCCTAGGCCGATATAGGCCGAATTCCGTAAGCCTACGAAAGCCTATCAGGCCTGGTAGGCACTTATAGGCCGGAACCTTAGCATTGAAAACTGTTGTGATGGAAACCATAGTGTCGGATTTGGGAGAATTTTCCGAACACTGAGCATTTTGTTTCTCTTTTTTTCATTCATTCATTCGTTCGTTTTTCTTTGTGTTTCTTTCTTTCTTTCTCCTAGTGATCTGGTGAGAGGTTCAGATTTGGTACACCCATGAGAATGTATGTGACTACCGGTGGTTTGCCATGTTTTTCAACTTGTCTTTTCCACTAGAGATAAATCATTTGAAATAGGAACTACTACTGGACGGAGTAATAACGCACGGAGAGAATTCACCGGAGAGACGAAAACTTGGCAGAACAAAAGTCACGTCGAACGAAAGTCAAAGACGAAAAGGAAAGAATATCTGGCTAAGCGAGCTCCACAATATGGGTAGTCCAAAGCCTATACAGCCTATAGGCAGGTCGGGCCAGGCCCGTCTCCGGTGCCTCGAGGCCTATAGGTTCCGGCCAGGCTAGATCCTAAAGAATTTCCGTAGGCCAGGCCCGGCTTTCATTTGGCCTAGCCTACCCGGCCCGTTGGGAACACTGCTGGAGACCCAATGAGTGATAGCCTATGGTCAACGCTATGTATTAGCTTGTTATGTTAACGGATTGAAGGTATTAGGGAGAGAAGTACAGGGAAGTTGAGTAGACCAGAGAGTACCTGACGCACGCACCCTACACCACTACCCGATCACCCCCCTCTTACCCTCTGGAACAATGGAGCAGAAGCAATCAAACTGTGAGGATATCGTGTTAGACGAAAGGTTATAAGAGCAGAGAATGCCGGAGTTGAAGGAGGTATGATCGTGGAGTTGAAATAATAGGGGGAAGACATGAGAAAGAATCTCAAGGAAACTTGGGATGAAAACGCCTCTAGAGTTGCAAGGATACGTCTGTATGGCAGATAACTACCCAACCCAACACATAGCCAAATACCTACCACACCTCACTGTGACTCTAGAGCGTTAGGTCTTTCTCATATTTGGCCTAGGGCGTCCGTGTGGGTGGTATGATAGGTAGAAAGCAGGATTACTGCTGGAAATCCGTCCGATCCTGTCCTAAAAGGGCTTGGACTGGGCCATTCCGAACACTGCATTTCCATACGGCTAGAAACTCGGGAAACCAAGCTAAGCCCAATGAACTCCAAGGAAATATGCTACTATATGTTAAAATTTTGTGGTCCTTTGTGATTCTAGGGAATCCGGAACCATCATGATTCCTAAAACCGATATCCTATGCCCACTGCGTAAACGGCGAAACACGCCAAGCGAACCAACATATCCCTAATGGAATAGAACATGAAAGAGACGGGGCCCACAACCCTCTACCAACCTGCATAGAGCGCAAAGGACAAACCAACCTAGATAACCAACACCAAATACCCGAGCTAATACCCCATGGCATGAAGCATTGAGAAACAAACTCAACCCTAGGAGCTGTCCAGCATCCAGCCATTCGAGCCGTTTAACGCCTCAAAACGGGTCTTGAAATGACCGTGGTGTTTAACATGTCATCATTTCCGAGATGAGCTTTGGAAAGATTTCTGAAAGGCATTTATATTAAAAGATGTAAATGGCATATTACTAGTAGAGGATATATAAACATAAAGTAATATGCTCAAAACCTGGCAAATTTTTGCTTTCAAAAACAATCTTCCGGCCTCTGGTAAACATGTTCTCGTGAATAGTCTCTAAGATGGCCGGCATCTCCAATGGCGGTGTGCCAAACAGCTCCCGAGACCTTACATATACCCGCGGGGGGGTGGTGGAAAAACAATCTTTCGACATGTGTTTAAATATCGCACACTTGACACCCACATGGCTTTTACGTGATCCGACATGTGACAGCGGGGTAGCGGGCCGAGTGGTCCGAATCACACCGGTTCACGATAAAAATATGCGGGGAAGAAAAAGTGCTGAGACTTATGATACTAGCAAAGAAAACTCCAACACTGCAACAAAGGGCCCGCTTAGTACAGGTCTCGGGGTATTTTCCTGAATTATGCGCAGGAGGGGCCCTGGGGCAGCGTTGTATGCCCCCCCGCCGCCTATTGCTACGCACATCGCTGATTGTAAAGTTGGGACTGGGGGCTAATTTGGGTAGATATCTAGAATTGTTTGGAAGGCGCTGGCCAGTAAGTTACGCATAGTGCACTGCTATAGTGTGCTTTAGTGGAAAGGCGGCCTTAGGGTGTAACGCGGAAGTATAACAAGAATTAGGGTCGGGCTTGGGAAATAGAATGGGACTGTGTATAAGTATGAGAGTATCCCACATCTCGGGTGAGAAGCATACATGCTCCTGCCACCCTTGACTCAATAACCGGGAAATAAACAAGAAAATATACACATGCGGCGACAAATACAAGACAGAATGGGAGAGCCTCATGAGCAAGAGCCAAATAGCGACCTGCAGCCCGACTTCAACCAATCAGTCCCGCATGTGAATAGGGATATGGGTCATCAGGTTTCCAATGTTACCAATTCGTTATCGGCTGAGCAAGGTGATACGATTATTTCCCTGCTTCAAGGCATTCAACAAACTGTCCAGCGAGTGGAAGAAAATGTCAAGCGAGTTGAAGAAAGGGTAGAGCAAGCAGAAAGAAAGATCCAGAAATTGGAAAAAAAGGTTGAACAATCTGAAGGAAAGGTCGAGAGAATTGAACTAAATAGCCAACGAAATCGTCAGGGATTGGCAGAATATGTCAAGCACCGTCTCCAGCAATTTGCAGGAATTTTCGAGCGCAATCTCCAGCAATTGAAACAAAAGGTCGTGCGAGTAGAAGAAAAGATCGAGCAAACTGGGCAAAGTCTCCAGCATTTGGAACAAATGATAGAGCGAGTTAAGGTAGAGGTCAAGCAAACGAGACAAGACATCCACCTCACCCATCCGGTGTAAGTAGACCTTCTTCTTTTTAGGTTGGGTGGTATTTCTTCTAACGCTCAAATAATTCTTGCTTGGACTTTCTCCCAATTAGGATTCGCCCCAGGACTACCCATGAAGATGAGGAATTGAGATACCAACATGGTTTCATACCTGCCAATCCCCCATCGCCACATTCCAGGAGGGAGCTCGCTCGTACGACAGGTGGATTTCCCAGTCCAAGTACTGCTACCCAATGCTAATAGATGGGAAGGTGGCCAGCGTCAGGCCGCTGCTACCTATTTCAGACCGCCAGCACCCCCGGAACACGCGACATATGGACAGAGAAATCCACAAGTCGTCAGGTTCTTGTGACCACCTTTGGCCTAAGAGCCTGCTGGTACCGAGAAGTTTGCTAGGCGTATGATGTACACTCGGATGTTGTTTGGTCACGGAATGTGAATCACGGGGGTCATTTATTCTACCAAGGGGATATTTTTCATTTGTTGGGTGGATGGGGAGGTTGATTTATTTTGCGACAAATAAGTACAAATCCCCTTTTTACCCTTCATCCCACTACAATCTCTCAGTACCGTTAGGTAGAAACTCGGCGGTGTCCATGACTCATAGGATGGTATAAGCTATTTTCCAACAATTCCTCGAACCAATTTTCATCGTGATTTCGTTGAGGGCTGTATTAGTCGTTTCTGGACTCCCAATTTGGTTACAAATAAGAGGATTCCGTCTGGCCCGGGCAGAGATGCCGCCCCCCCCCCTACTGTCATATCCTGAAGAGTTAGGCTGCAGTAGAGAGCTTTCTACAAAGGATCTCTGCGATTTGGGAGTGAGGGTTAAAATGAACATCCGCTATGGGAGTATATGTTGAATATCCCATCGTGTACCCGTAGAGGTGGCTGGTGCGAAGCTCTAGAAAAGGGGCGAAGAAAGAAAATGCCGGACAGAGGACTAAGGGACAAGGCCAATAGAGAGCTCCCTAATTCGGGCATCGAGTTTGAAAAAGAAACTGGCTCCGAAACGGAATTAGGGATGGTTTGGACAGGATTCATTGGAAATTTCTATCGAGCTATACTATGATACTAAACAATAGAGTCCAAGTCTCGGGTGTGGAGCCCATATCTACTGCATCAACCCCTAGTGATGGTGTCCGATAGCGTAACGAAACATACTGTACTATAGAAACTCAAACAATCGGCCCGAATGCGGTATTGTCGGAGCTGCCTATTAGGGTGGCTTTTGCTCTTTATGTTAAACGGGAGATTTCTTTCGACTATGATATGATACTGTACTATGTAAATAACCCTAACCTGCGGAAATGCCATTCTTACGTCTTTTTCTGACTAAGCAACTAGGACAGCACTCCCGCATATAGCCCCGTTCATAAAGCTCTTGTATGAAATGAAAACCTCCCTTGTGCCACAAGAACTACGCCAATCAACGACGAGAGAACATGAAAACCCTTTTTACCACAATTTGTTTGCCGGGTAATGGGAAAAGGAAGGTTGGCGAAACGCTTTCAAGGGCGGGGGGTACTGGTCATGGTAGGAGAACTCTGCGAATGCGGCTGCAGATATCATACAACCGCTACGTACCAATCTGCAAGTTTGAAAAACAGCCGGTCCTACCAATCAAACACGACTTGCGACAACCCATCCGACATCTCCTTCGAAAGCAGTACCCTTATGATATATGCCAACACCTCGGCCAAATGTACCCCCGGTCACACTTTGTTACCCTCGATACGAAACTAGAGCATAAGGACCGAGGAAACTGGAGATATCGGCAATGACTTGGCATATGTGCACTTAACACTACTGAATGTAATGAAGGATTTGACATATGCTGGAAGTATGCTATAGAGATCCATATAACCAATGAAGAATAAAGCGCGGCCTGTTTTTCCTTTGTTATAGTTGTTTATATGTTTTTATCCATTGTCAGTTCCATCTCTCTCGCTACTCCGTCACCCGCACCCGGTTTATCAACCACCCGTTCCCCAATCCGAATTCTCCTTTCCCCTTTTTATATGCAGGGCTATTTCTCCGGTGAAGATATTCGCATAAGCCGTTTCTACTACATTCTTTCATTGCCGTATCATTGACAGAAGTATCCAAATGGGTGTCTGTAAACCTTGTTGAATAATTTACGTCTCAAAGCGCTGAGCCGCTCACCTTTTGCTGTGTTTTTTCATCCCTTTTCCAGAGTAGAGAATTCTCAACCAAGTTCTCAAGGTCCACTGATTGGTTTCTATGGCATACCTGGCGAATGCTAGGGTTGTTTCTATCAACCGCCTGCCCTACTCTCTTTTATTCTCTCATTACACCTTCAGAAAGCAAGGGCTAGGCCCTTTGTAGTGTCCCTGGATACGCAGTATCCACTCTAAGTTTTTGGTTTGGATGAAAATTTCAGAAGCAATGGTGCTAGCTAGTGCACTTTCCATGCCGGCTGTGAACGGTGTGGGAGTACTCATCCTCCTCCGCAGTGATGCCCTGCATTCCTTAGCGATTACCGGTACAGACTTTTATGATAGGGGCCTATCTGCGGCGTTATTGGCCATTTCAATAGTATTGAACCTTGCCCCGGATAAATACCGTGATTGGAGGACTTCCTGTAGGTTCTTGGGAATATCTGGAGTTTGGATCAAAAATCCGGACCACAGACTATTCCCGTAGAGAAAACTATTTTCCAAATTCCTAGATCACGATTTATTGCTGCGAACGGGAGTTACACGCGAAACCGGACAAACACAGGTGGGGAATGGCTTTTACAAGATTTTACCTCCCCACAGCTTGTTAATCCTACATTTTGTGTATTGAGAAATAGGGCTTGATGTGTTGATAATGGTGGCCTTGGGATTGTAGATTAATTGTCATAATATTATGATACAAGTTCCCAGATTCCTGAAACCTTTGAACCCAAATCGAGAGGGGTTGATATCCTGTGTGGGATACCAGGAACAACGAAACACCCAGGAGTGTGAAATAGTCGGCATTATCCTCCTAGTAGAAAATCGAAATTCGAGCGGGGACAGCAAACAACCACTCCATACAAGGCCCAAGCCTGGGGTAAAGAAGTTGATAGAAAGCGCAAGGCTGACTTGGAATTTGTGATAAGAAGTCTAATACCCGGTCTTAGCTTTTCTTCTCCTATCAACAACTCCTCCTCCTCACTGTGTCGTGTGCAAGGCGCCTGCCCTATATGGGGGCAAGAAGTTTAACATTACTCGCCAAGTCCGAAATGTCCACCGAGAGGAACCAGCTGGAATCTGGAGAGGGTATACATGGTGAAAACTACTAGTAGGAAGTGTGGTGGTCGGAAGGATAAGAAGGAGAAAGAGGAATATTCGAATTATTTGATCATACGAACAGCTGTAAAATTAAAATTTGTATAGTATAAGGCGATAACCAAGGACGGCGAAGTGTACTTCTATGTGCCTCTGACGAATCTCGAAAATCGTCTGCGAGGGCGAGGAACCCCAGGTGGTAGAGCAAAATCCGGGGCAACGGGGTGCGACTTTACAAGACAAACAATCGAATTCCAGATTCCTACCGGACCCCCTGGATTATAAGCGACATGAACCCAAGTTTTATTTAGGCAGACTCGGCGTGTGTAACCATACCAATGGATCACTAGTATTTCTTATCCATCTTGGCTCCCTTGTTTACCATGCAGAAATTCAGGCGAACTCACGGCTCTCTGCGCACCCGCTTCGCCCCGCAGGGCTCCCTGGCCAGGCCAATGGCCGGGAAGTAAATAACAGCAAGTTCTCCTCATGTACCCACTGCGCCCAATACTGTATTCGTGCTCTTGGTGTTGGTGGAGAACTAAATGCGCAGTGGGGGGTAATAGATTAAGAGAACTATTAGGGAACCCGATCAGTATGTGGACAAGTGTAAGAGGTATCGTAAAATAGCTTCGTTCGTAGACACTCTGTCTAAACTAACGGTAAAGACAGTAGTATAAGTAAAACATAAACAATGCATCCTGATCCTTCCACCGATCACCACACCCATCTCTATATCCCCACACAAGTTGCCTTTTCCTCCATACACTCCCGTGATGACAGAGGAAACACATGTCTAGAGAATCCACTCTGTCAATCTCTGAACCTCCACACTGATCTATCGAACTTATGAACTCTCCGCCAGACTTCCATAACTTGAACTTCCACAATCTACCTCAATCAAGCAACATCCATCTAGAACTATCAACACGTGCAAGCTCAGGTTAAGAACAGCAGACATCTCCAATTTCCGATTTCTAAACTACAGCACCTCGCTACTCGGAGGCACAAGTACGCGTCAGTGGAATACGCTAGGGTTGAAAATTTCTCCTAACATAAATTTCCTTTCTCCTTATCTCCCTTTCCTTCCCCTTTTTATCTTCAGCCATCAGTGAAATCAAGCGAAAATCTCTACTCTAAATCCAACCTCTTCATTTTCTTCCCCTGGAGCCTCTTCCCTTCACGGTATAAAACCACCAATCCGATCATTACCTCCATTTGCAACACGGCCACGGCCGCCATTTTTCAATATACCACCAACCGTTCCCCGCCACCCCACATATCGTTACCGGCCTCCACCCACTAACGCCTAAGGTCTTAAGCCTACCCTTGCAAGTCACTGTCTCACCATGGAGGCCCCGCCGCCCTAGCAAATGACGTCGGTCCTGAGATATCACTACCCTGGACGGACAATTAAACGCAGCACAGTCCCGTCCGGGGCCCTGCCACCAATGCTCCCTGCATTTTTCTGCCATATTAACAGACTCTTATTGGTGAGAAAAATTTATGGAGCAGGTTTGGTAGTTAGGGATTGGTCTTGTACCTTATTTCTTACAACCACCTATACCACTAATCATCCTCTCCCGGAAACTTCGTGCAATAATCTCAACGAATTCATGGTTTCTCACAACCCATTTCCGAGTTTTGAAGTAACAAGGTCGCCAACTCGGTTAACGCCGTGTTTGGAGGCCATAAAACCATAGACTATGCCGCTCACCGCTATCGGGGCGGGTCTCGGGTCACCCACCCTAGCATCGGAAACGACATCCCCTACGGAGGAAAGAGTGGCGGGAGAGGGAGAGGGTAAAGCCCTCGGGTCGTGCTAGTGTTGGTCGTTTGGCTAGGACTGGTAGAGGTGGGGTGGGGGGTAGAGGTAGGCTCGGCCGTGTGGCTGGTGGAGGAGGGGGTGGGGTGTAGGTTTTATTATGAAGGTCCCGTTAGGAACCTAAAAATATGATAAAGTTATATTTCATTTTTATGGCATATTTTTGGCATACTACAAGATTGTTGATTTTCGGATGAACCGAATGACATATCATGGAGCTTGTTTACCTAGAAGATGAGGAATTCTGTGGCATGGATGATAAGTTTTAGGGTTGCATTTTCAATGGCTTGGCGGTTTGTTTGTGAGCTTACCCGACCTGGAGTGGGTGGTTGATGTGAGGAGCTAATAGTCGCTTGCTTTGTTTTATTTTTTCGGAGGTTTGTTGGCCAGGGGAAAAGGGATACTGACGACAATCCAGACAGATTTTCTTTTACACTGGTGTCTTATCGAGGTTACTTGGTCGTTACATATTTGTGAAGGATCTTCGTGACAGGCTTGAGGGTAAGTAAGACACGGTGTGGTTTACTGTCCTTCGGGAAGTTTGGTTTTCAGTACTAGCATAAGCCTCTCAAAGCCTTTAGGGAGTGGGAAATAATTTGCTCGTTTTGTAGCTAGTCCACTGGCTTTAGCTGGATCAACAGAACCCCCAGCCCCTAGTATTCGGTAATCGTGCAGGAAGGGTGGCCTAAGATTTCTAACAGTCAGATCCCTTGGTCTTAGAGGCAGAACAAGATGCATGATGGCCCATATTCCATTTTCTTCAGGTGTCCAGATGTCTTATGCGTGACAGGCTAGGGGCTGGACAGAAAATGGGCCCAGGCGCAGACTGTGATGAAATCAGCCAAGACAATTGGCTTCCTTCCTCCGTACTCTCGTATCATATATTACCCAATAAAAGTAGACCCCTCGCTACCGCAGCTACTTTACCCACCATTCGAAACCCGCATCCCATCTGCGAACCGTCCCAACTCCAGTTATCGCGTGTCCCCACCAGTGTTCCCAACGGGCCAGGTAGGCTAGGCCGAATGAAAGCCGGGCCTGGCCTACGGGAATTCTGCAGGATCTAGCCTGCCAGAAGCCTATAGGCCTCGGAGTACGTGAGCCGGGCCTGGCCCGGCCTGCCTACAGGCTCTATAGGCTTCGTACTACTGGTATTTTGGAGCTCGCTTAGCCAGATGTTTTCTTTCCGTCCAACGTGACTTCTGTTCTACCAGGCTTCCATCTGTCCCGTGAATTCTCTCTATGCATTATTACTTGACTACTCGGTCCGGTAGTAGCTCTTATTTCAAAGAATTGATATCCTGTGGACAAGACAAGTTGAAAAACATAGCAAACTACCGGCAGTCATACACACTTTCATGAGTTCACCTAATCTAGATCTCTCATCGGATCCCTAGGGGAAAGAAAGAAACACGAATGATTAAATGAAACGAAAAGAACCAAATGCGTAGAACTTCTGAAACTTCTACCAAATCTGACACCATGGTTACCATGACAACATAATTTCAATGCCAAGGGTCCGGCCCCTAGGCGTCTACCAGGCCTGGTAGGCTTCCGTAGGCTGCTAGAATTGGGCCTATATCGGCCTAGGCTATTTTTCGGAGGGCCTGCCTTGGCCCGGCCTACGGCCTATAGTCCGGCCTACCAGTGGCCTGGCCCGTTGGGAACACTGGTCCCCAACCTCACTAGATACTTTACAACCCCATCGAACCCGGGATATGGCTGCTACTACACCGGTAATTCTTTTCTTGATTCCAGATCACTCCCAAAGTTTGTTGTTGCTACTCGAGACAGCGAATAAAACCCCAAAGAACCTATTCGCGGACAGGCGTATTCAAAAACCTTTACAGCCTACTCATTTTACCCGCTCGTTCGACCGGGTCTCGGAATAGTTTAGCGGTGGGGCTGTATTCATAAAATATAACTCATTCGTTTTCTTCTCTTTCCCCCCTTCACCCCACCACCTCGGATCGCCCCCCCACTTCCCCCCCCCATGGCTCGTTAGCTTGCCGCCATAGACAGAGAATGGCCATGCCGAGATATCACCGCCCAAAGGGGAATTGCAGAGTGTACAGTTACACAGTTCATATCAGGGCCCTGCATAAAGCTGCTGGGCTCTCGGGAGCGTTGCCCGAACCCTCCTATTGCATTTTCACCCAGGTACAAAATATTCTTTTGGTTCTGCCCTCCTCCTTTATTTTGTGCTCTTCCGTGCTCGGTGCGGCCGCTCCTAGCATCCGAGGGTCATTGATTGCTCTTCACCGTTAGTCGAGTGATAGAGAAGTAGGGGATAAATCTAATTTAATCCCCTATCTTGTAATGAGATCACATTTTCTGATATGTGCACTCCTACAGTACAGTAATAAAGTTCGTGCTCTAGTACCATTGAGGTGAAATTAAGTCTCCTAGAAAAGTTTATTTACACTCACTCTTACATAAGGTAATTTACGGGGAAGCGGCTCACCACCGGGATGCGGCTCGGCAAGGGGACAAGGAAAAATTGTCTGTACATTTAATCATCTACATAAATGATGATGATATGACTTTGGAAATCTTTTAGAAGATACTCTGCAATATGGAGAATCATAATATGTAGCTCGTCTTTCATCATAAGAAATACTTCTTGCTGTACAGTGTTTTTAAGATAGGTTGTCAAAAGTAAGAGCTCACTCTTTACAGGTTTTGTCAAAATGCAAATATATATAACACTAGTTGCATAAGCCAATAGGGTGGTATTATATGTCTGTGGAAAAAAGGAAAAGAGGGAATGGCCCTGTTGAAGTGTTTTGTCTTCTTTACCACTATAAATAGGATAAATTTTCGAGTTAGGATGGATAGTTTTCCATTGATGAGAGCTGAATTTGATGTCTTGGGGTATGTTTAAGTGATGGATGAAATGGTGTTTTGATATTTGATATTATTATATTTTGTTGATTCTAGGGGGTTAATTTTTCTTTTGTTAAAGGGGTTTTCAGGCCATACCTTAGGCTGGAGGAATTGAAAGAGCTAGAAAGTGAAGACAATTGGAAGGATAGTAGCAGAGCGCCACTGGAGAGGTTGGACCAACGGTATGATACCTTACCCAGATGTATTCCTATGATATAAACCCAACACCCGTCGTCGAACATACGTTGACAGCTACGCACTAGAGGACGCTAGTGCAGAGGGCCTCTCCTCACTCCTTGCTATCCTCCCTTCCCTCCGTCCCCCTTTCCTCCACATTCTCGCTTCACCCACCTCACAATCCACTCTTGTTTGCTTTTCTAGCCTAACTCACTACCCGCTTCGCTTCCCCCACATCCCCATCAAAGTCCCATCGACGTTGGCACTACGCTTTGTGTATCATGCTTCTTATATTTAGCTCTCCTCTTCTTTCCAATCTGCCTCACTCAGTAAAACCCCATTTTCCGCCATTACCGCTTCACACATCTTTCCAACACCAGCACCGGAAACGATATACAACAATCACCGAAGATCACTCGGCTGAGCCGCCGCAGGTGCTTTCACAGCTGGCTTCACCACTCCCCCACTACCACTGCTCCCCCACCGCCCAACCAAACCCTATGGCTCCAGGTCCGAAGGACAGCTTACCACGAAACGCAGTCTTTTTTTTTTTTTTTTTTTTTTTGAGTGACCTAATGCCAATCTAGCGTTGCGAAAAAGATACAGCGACCTCTATTAGGCCATGGAGCCTATGCCCACTGTGAATATTTCCTAAAAGTAGGCGATGTTCGAGGAGGGGGACCGGAGTCCCTGACGTTCCAATACTACCGGAGGGGCCCTGACACATTCTCTCCTTGGGACGAAATGTGAAACTCCTCTCCCCTTTCCTCAAATTTTACCCACTTTTTCACTTCTAGACACCCCCACCACACTCCAGGTAACTCCTTTAAGCTTGCCCCAAAACATTTCTCCCTCGCTCTCAGGTCCGATTCCTTTCCATCACGCAAAGTTCTCATCCGGTGATTCCTAGCAGACCCCACAAGATTGGCGGTACACAAATAAGTTGTAGAGATGGACAAGATTAAACAAAATTCGCAGCCAACACGCAATTTGATACCCACAAAATCTATTGGCCAAATCGGGTACCTTATATGTAAAGCTACGAATATTGTAGTTGCAACTTTAGCAGTGCGACAACCCTTATTTGCTAGTCACGTTAGTGATTTTTCACCGCATTTGTTTTACTAGATCTGATTGCAGGCGGGTCGGAGGAATGGTGAAGCTAGCGAGGAATGGACCTCCGTGTTGGTTAGAGGCAATTAGTGTCAGGCTAATGGCATCGGTAGGAGGTATGTACAGAAAGGTGGTTTAATATCTCGAGGCTATGCGGATGATACTATCGGTTTCCGGAGGTGATTTCGAAATTCGCTGCAGGTTAATGGATACGCCTGACTTGCGGTTATGTCGGTGGAGGAGCCGCAAATGACCATAGAACACAACCGACATGGACGAATAGATAACCCTGTGTCGGTTATATCTTTATAATCACCTGTTTTTTCTCACCATTATTTGGTTGACCATGCTCCAGTAGAGTTGTTGGAAATTATAAAAGATATAAATTAGTCCACAGTAGCAAGAATTAAAATTGTGTTGAACGTGCTAATCTAACAATAAAACGCCGACTGTTTATTTGATACCATTTTTTTTCCTCCATATACAAGCCTACCAGCGCACGTCCGCCGTCTCCCACTCGACCGACAGACAAATTCTCGAACATTAAAGGTTAGAAAGGAACTATGATGAACCAAGGAGTAGCATCCTATGATAGATCAGAATCTATAGCAACGGTCGTAAGTAGTTTTGAAAGAAACAGTTTTCCCTCTTTGATCCCTTGGCGGTGTTCCGCCGCCACCAAGTATCCGTTCCGCCCTCTCGGCACATAAAAAGCTTTAATGGTTAACACTAACACGAATTTTCACAACACATGTAATGGCAACCCAGAACAAATCCACCAGCCGTGGCCGGGGGCTTTGTAAACCCTGGCTGATGCCGATAGATCAACCACAAACACAGGCGGAAAGAGCATTATGGACCAGGTGGAGGGAGTACGTGGATTCACTTGTCAATGCCTCCTATTTCCGGTGATTAGGTAGTTGGCCAAGCTCTACCATAGCGGCTACCAACGTTTAATACACACATCACTATTCTATACTACCTCACATTCTAAATGTCTTAGCCGTCTTCTTCGCCTATCCGAAAAAAAAAAAGAAAGAAAGAAATACCAGGCAGCAGTTCCCGGTATTGAGCACAGATACACAGGAAGACATACTTGATACCGCAATGGGAGAGTGGAGTGACGTGTGGAGTAAGACAAGCCCAAAGCTTTTATTAATATGCTCCGAAACCAAAACAAAACAGAAGAAACGGGAGATGGTGCTTTTGTGGAAGCCTGTGGAATCACGATGAATCGTAAGAGGAGTGAAACGAGGTATAGGAAACAACCACTCCTAGGTATGATATTTGGAAGTGGAGTAGTTCTTGTCAACCAAACCCCCCCCCCCAAAAAAAAAAAAAAAAAACCGCGCACTAAGGTACCATAGAATAACCACGAATCAGTTGAAAGTTCTTTCCCCCTATCCCTTCTCGCAATATATACCCCAGCCCAATCCAGACCATATATTTATAAATAACCTGAGGGAAAAAAACTGTCGTCAGGGGCGAGAATTCAATCAGTACCGCAATTGTTCACGTAAATCAGAGAATCTATCTAATATATGGGAAATGTCGCTCAGTCAAACTTACATACTATCATATCACAGAAGGGGGGATCACGATTACGTCTCTCGTTATGAGTTGACCACTGGGACGTTGAAAAACAGTGGGGGGGTGCCTAAAATCTTGTTGTTGACAGGCAGCCAGTCTCGGTATGATATCATACCACGGACAGGAAAGAGCGTGGAGCTACTCGTACCTGTAGGCATTCCCGGCTTCGTGATTGGCAAATACATCATTCAAATCCAAATGAGCGGTTCTACTATTCTTCCCACCCACCGCGTATGTAATCACTGCCCGGTCTTGTCCAATTCTTTTTCTTTTTCTTTCTTGCAAATTTCAGATTCTACTTTATTTCCCCCCCTCTCCTAACCGGTGTTTCAAAGCAAGATTTCGTCCTGTTACTTACATAACTATTTCAAGTTTCCTATAGAATGATTCGGAATTGAGCAATTGTTTGTGGCTCCTCGCATTGCGTAATGATATCATACACTTAGTTCCCCAGGTTGGTTTATTAATGACGGTAAACTACCAAATTGTATGCCCTATGGGTCAGGCTTAGGTCACTACGTGATTGCTGTCCGGAGTTATACTGTTGGAATGCGATCAAATTCTGATGACATTAAAGAAGTAAGATAAACGCAATAAACCACTTGCACCTACAGCCGCCTCCTTACGAATTCCTCCATCCCAATACCCCTGACATATATTCATACCCGTCACTTAGACAAAAATTTAGGACACATAGTAGGAATATCGTATGCAAAGACTAGCGTGGCCTCGAGACAATAAACATATCGAACGAACGACGAGCCTCCAGCCACTAACCCACCATGGACATGTAATCCAGAATTATAGTTAGCGGGCATTTGAGCTTTCGTTGAAAAATGAACAAAAAAGAACGCAATACTAACCAGCGCAAGATAGCTTTTCAGAATCAGGAGGAGCTGTGGGTGGGCAAGATGCCAGGATCTAGTACGTCTTGGATACAAAACTACCGTAGGGTCAGTGATCATCAACAAGGTGAGTTAGGATGATAAACTAGGGGGGAACCCACAGGCTACATGAATGGTTAATAGATAGCGTTTGCTAACAGGATTAGTGGTAATGAAATCGGAATACTCACGCCCTAAGTTTCCCAAATGGTTGTGTGGCGCACTGTGAATTAGTGACCCAAGGGGGGAGGGGGAACAAGATATTTACTAACGAGCTATAATGCAATACAACATAATCAATGGTTGTAACGGCCAGAAAAGGGGATAGGTTTGCATACAAACTGAAACAGACAAGCAGAAACCGATTAGCCTTCAAAGGGAGCCACATAGGGAGATAGTGATGGACACGATCATGCTCGATCATAAAATTTGGGTGTGATCGAGCACTATTTATGCTCGAGCATAGCCCAAATTTTATGATCGAGCATGATCGTGCCCATCACTATAGGGAGATTCAAAATGCTTACATCCTATTGAGGAAAGCACAGGTAAGGTTAGTCCAGAGTGGCATGCATTAATAATGCTATTAGGGGCTGCCAATTACATACAATCTGTAACGGCGAGAGATATATATTAGTAAAGCTGAAAAAGGAAACAACTGAGAGCGTGTAGGTCGGCTTACCACCTGAAGAAACAAGGCAGAATGGTATCAGAAATTTCCTGCGAGTAGAGAGTGGTTGATCCCATTCACTTACATCCTACAAGACATAGCGAGTCAGAAGTTAGCAATTGACTAGTCCCAGAAAAGTGGTTTATCAGGGTCACTTGCGCGCTACAAAATTAGGGGAGTTGATGGTCAGCAATTGCATTGCCCTAGAGCCATGGCGGATCAACTTCACTTACCTCCTACAACAATCACAGAACCAGGGGTGAGCAATTGCCTCGTCTCAGCACCGTAGTTGATCCCTTTCACTTACAAACTAGAACATTGAGCGAGGCGGAGGTCAGCAATTCCCTTGTCGCAGAAGTGTTGTTGGTCCACTTTACTTACAGACTACAACAGGCAGGAGGCCAGAGGTGAGCAATTTCGTCCCAAAACCGTGATTGATGCACTTAACTTACGGACTACAGCAGACAGAAAGGCGAAGGTCAGCAATTGCCGCGCTAGCGCTATGGCTAATCTGTTTCACCTACCAACTACAACGCACAGCAAGGTGGATGTAAGCAATTGCACTATCGAAAAACTGTGGTTGGTCCTGTTCACTTACTCGCTAGAACACTCAGGGAGCCAGAGGTAAGCAATTAACTCGCCCCAGGACCATAATTGATAAAATTTACTTACTTCCTACAAAACACAGAGACGCAAAGGTCTGCAATTCTCTCGTCCAGAGCCGTAGCCGGTGTTGTTGGCTTACTCGCTACAACATTCAGTGGGTTAGAGGCGGCAATTTCCCGGACTAAGAACCATGGCTGATTGTGTTCACTTACTTCCTACAGCTCCCAGCGAGAGAAGGGTCAGCAACTGCCCATCCTAGAGCCGTGGTTGATCCTCTTCACTTACCAACTACAACACTCGGCGAGCCAGAAGTCAGTGATTGCCCTGCCCTAGAACAGTAGGTGATCGTGTTCACTTACAAACTACAACACGAAGCGAGCCAGAGGTCACCAATCGACGCATCCCAGAACAGTGGCTGGTCCATTTCACTTACGTCCTACAACAGTCAGTGACCCAGAGGTCAGCAATTGCCTTGCCCGGGGACCGTGGTTAGAACGGTTCACTTACAAACTAGATCCCACAAGCGAACGATAGGTTAGCAATTGGCTGGAGCTAGAACGGCGGATGGTCCACTTCACTTACAGCCTAGAACACTCAGCGAGGAGTAATTCAGCATTCTCCCTGTCCTAGAACTACGGCCAATGATATTGACTTACGCCCTACAACACTCATGGAGCCAGATATTAGCAATTTCCTGGTCTCAGGGCCATAGCGAGTGGCGGTTACTGACTTCCTACAATACCCAAGGAGCGAGAGGTCAGCGATTGCCTCATGCCAGAACCATGGTTGATCCTATTCACGAACCTCCTAGAATATTCAGTGATCCAGAGTCAGCATTTTCCTCGTCCCAGAGCCGTGGTTGATGCACCTCTCTTAAAGCCTACAAGATACAGCGAGCCCGACGTCAGCAATTACCTATTTTTCCAGAAACGTAATCGATCCGTGTCACGTACCGGCTAGAACAGAGAGTGATCCAGGGGTCAGAAATCGCCGTATCCCAGAACAGTGGTTGGTCCATTTCACTTACCTCCTACAAGGCTCAGGGCGTCAGAGATCAGAAATTGCCGTACCGGAGAACCGCAATTGATTCTATTCACTTACAAACTACAACATATGGGGAGCCAGAGGTTAGTAATCGACTCGAGCCCAAAACGGGGCTGATCCAGTTCACCTACAGCCTACACAACACACAAAAAGCCAGTAGTCAGCAATTGCCTCGCCCGGACCTATGGCTAATCCCGTTCACTTACTTTCTGCAACACTCAGTGAACCAACAGATAAGCAAGTGCCTCATCCCAGAATCGTAGTCGATCGAGCTCACTTACTTCCTGCAACACGAAGCGAGGCAGAGGTCAGAAACCGGCTCGTCCCAGACCCGTGGCTGATGGTGGCCACTTACCACCTATAGCACTCAGCGAACCGGTGGTCAGCAATCACCTAGTATCAGTAGCGTGGTTTATTCACTTAACTTACAGTCTACGAGATTCAGTGAGAGAGAGGTTAGCAATTCCCTAGGCTTATAACTATTGGTGATCCTGTTCACTTACAGCCTAAACACCCAGCGAGGTGGTGGTCAGCAAGAGCCGAGCCCCAGGGCCGGGGTTGATCCGCTTCACTCACAATCTACGGCAGACAGCGAGCCAGAGGTCAACAATTGCATCATCCCAGAACCGTGGTTGATCCATTTTACGTACAGCCTACCACACTCAGTAAGCCAGTGGTCAGCAATTACCTCATTCCTGACTCGTGGTTGATTCAGTTCACTTACTTCCTACAACACTCCGCGAGTCAGAGGTCAGGAATCGCCGCGTCCGAGAACTATGGTGAGTCCAGTTCACTTACTTCCTACAAGACTCAGGAGGGAAGAGATCAGAAATTTCCTTATCGCAGAGCCGTAATTGATTGTGTTTACTTACGGCCTACAACGCGCAGCGAGCAAGATGTCAGCAATTCCCACATCCGTGAGCTCTGGTTGGTCCAGTTCACTTACTTCCTACAAAACTCACAGCGAGCCAGAGGTCAGTCATTCGCTAGTCCCTGAATCGTGGTTAAGCAACTTCACTTACAGTCTACATGACTCGCCGAGCCAGAAGTCAGCAATTGCCACATCTCAGAAGCGTGGTTGAGCCTGTTTACTTACTTCCTACAACACTCGGGGAGCCAGAGGTCAGCAATTGCCTCGCCACAAGGGATTGATTGATCCTGTTTACTTACTTCCTAAAAGACACAGCGAGCCAGAGGTCAGCAATTGCCTCGCCGCAGGGGATTGGTTGATCCTGTTTACTTACTTCCTAGAACACAAAGCGAGCCGGACGTCAGCAATTGCCTTGTCCCGGAACGGTGGTTGATCTACCGCATATAAAAACTACAACACTCGGCGAGCCCGAGGTCAGTAATTGCCTCGTCCCAGAACCATGATTAATCCACTTCACTTACTCGCTGCAACAATTGGCGAGCCAGAGGTAAGCAATTGCCCGGCTCCGAAACAGTGGTTTATCTAGTTCACTTACTGCCTACAACACAGAGCGAGGCCGAGGTCAGCAATTGCCTAGACCCAAAACCATATTCGATCTCGTGAACTAACGATCTATAACACAAAGCGAGCGAGGTCAAAATTTGTCACATCTTAGAACCACGGTTAATCCACTTCACCTACTGGCTACAACACGCAGCAAGCCTAAAGTTAGTTATTGCCTTGGTCCCAGAAACCGTGTTGAGCCACACTTCACTTACACTCTACAACACGGAACGAGCCAGGGGTCAGTAATTGTCTCGTGCAAGCGCCGTGGGTGATCCACTTCACTCACCATCTACAAAATTTGGGGAGCCAGAGGTCAGTAATGTTCCAGCCCCAGAACCGTTCTTAATCGGCTTCACTTACAGCCTACATGGCTCACCAAACCAGGAGTCAGTGATTCGCTAGTCCCAGAACTGTGGTTAATCGGCTTCACTTACAGCCTACATGGCTCACCAAACCAGGAGTCAGTGATTCGCTAGTCCCAGAACTGTGGTTAATCGGCTTCACTTACAGCCTACGACGTCCAGCGAACCAGAGGTCAGAAATTGCCACATCCCACAAGCGTTTTTTATCCGCTTCACTTACTCGCTAGAACATTTGCCGAGTCAGAGGTCAGCAACTCGCTAGCCCCGGGACAGTGAGTAATCAGTTTCACATACATCCTACATGGCCCAGCGAGACAGATTTCAGCAATCGCCCAGTCACAGAACACTGGTTGATTCTGTTTACTTACCCTCTATAACACACAGCGAGCCAGACGTCAGCAATCGCCTCGTCACAGGACACTGGTTGATCCTGTTTACTTACCTTCTATAACACACAGCGAGCCAGACGTCAGCAATTGCTTCGTCCCGGAACGGTAGTTGATCCACCTGATTTAAAAACTGCAATACTCGGCGAGCCAGAATTCAGCAATTATCCCGTTCTGGAATCATGGTTAATCCACATCACTCACTCGCTAAAACATTTGGCGAGCCAAAGATCAGAGATTGCCCGCCTCGAGAGCCATAGTTGATCCAGTTCACCTACCTCCTACGAGACAGCGAAAGTCAGTGATCAGCGATTGCCCTGTCCCAAAACCATCTTTGATACTGACCATCTACAACACAGAGCAAGCCAGGGTCAGCGATCTCCTGGCCCCTGAGCCGTGGCTGATCAATCTCACTTACCGGCTACAACACGCAGTGAGCCTAAAATAAGCTGTTGCCTCGTCCCAAAAACCGCGGCTGATCCGCACTTCACTTACATCCTACCCAACGGAGCGAGCCAGGGATCAGTAATTTCCTCGTACCAAAGCCTTGACTGATCCTGTTCACTTACTCGCTACAGTATTTGGCGATCCAGAGGTCAGCGGCTGCCTGGTTCTTGAACCATAGTTGATCCAGTTCACTTACTTCCTACAACACCGAGAGAGGCACAGGTCAGAAATTGCATTGTCCCAGAACCACTGTTGAACCACTCCACTCACAATCTACAACACACGGGGAGCCAGTGGTTAGCAATCGTCCCCCCCCCAGAACCGTAGTTAATCCTGTTCACTTACAATCTACAACACGCACCGAGCCAGAGGTGAGAAACAGCCTCATGACATAACATTGGTTTGTCCTTTTCACTTACAGCCTACAACACAAAGCGAGCAAAAGTCAATTGCCTTGTCCAAGTGCCGTAGATCATCCACTGCACTTACAAACTACAACACATAGCAAACCGGAGGTCAGCAATTGCCTTGTCCCAGAACCTTGGTTGATCCACCGCACTTACGGACTACAACTCTCATCGAGCCAGAGGTAAGCAACTGCCTCGTCCCAGAACTGTGCTTGATCCCGATCACTCACTTGCTACAACACTCAAGAAGGATGAGGTCAGCAACTGCAGCGTCCCGGAACTGTGATTGATCCTGTTCACTTACTCGCTACAACATTCGGCGAGCCAAAGGTCACCAATTGCGTTATCCTAGAACCAGAGTTGATCCTGTTTACTTACATCCTAGGACATTCAGCAAGCCAGAGGTCAGCAATTTCCTCGCCCCAGAACCATGGTTGGTACACTTCACTTACATCCTATAACCCTCAGCGAGTTAGGTCAGCAATTGACTTATCCCAGAACCCTGACTAATCCTGTTTACTTACCAACTACAACACACCGCAAATCAGAGGTCAGCAACCGCCCTACCCCAGAACCGTAGTTTATTTTGCTCACTTACTCGCTACGATGCTCCACGAGCCAGATGTCAACAATTGCATTGTCATAGAACCGTGGTCGATCGACTTCACTTACCGGCTACGACATGCAGTTAGCTAGATGTCAGCAATTGCCTCGTCCAAGCAGCGTAGAGTATCCTGTTAACCTACCAACTACAACACTCGGCGAGCCAGATGTCAGTAATTGCCTCTCCCAGCACTGTTGTTGTTCCTGTTCACTTACCAACTGCAACACTCAACCCGCCTAAGGTCAGCAATTGCCTCATGCAAGAACTGTGATTGATCCTGTTCACTTACTCGCTGTAACAATCGGCGAGCCGGGAGTCAGCAATTGCCTCGCCCAAGAACCCTAGTTGATCCACTTCACTTACTCGCTACAATATTTGGGGAGCCAGAAGTCAACAATTGCATCGCCCAAGAGCCGTAGCAAATCCACATCACTTACTCGCTACAAAGTTTCGCGAGCCAGAAGTCAACAATTGCATCGCTCAAGAACCGTAGCTAATCCACATCACTTACTCGCTACAAAATTTCGCGAGCCAGAGGTCAGCAATTGGGTCGCCCCAGAACCGTAGTTGATCCGCTTCTCCTACCGGCTACAACAGTCAATGAGCTAGAGGTCAGAAATTGCCTCGTCCCAGAACTGCGGTCGATCCGCTTCACTCACAATCTGCCACTCAACAACCCAGAGGTCAGCAATCCCCCCATCCCAGAACCACGGTTGATCCACCCCACTTACCGGCTACAACACTCAATGAGCTTCAGGTCAGTAACCGCCTCGTCCCGGGGTCGTGCTTATCCACTCCGCTTACCGGCTACAACACTCAATGAGCCAGAGGTCAGCAACTGCCTCGTCCTATCGCCGTTGTTGATCCTGTTCACTCACCTGCTACAACACTCAACGAGTCGGCTTAGCAATTGCCTTGTCACAAAACCGTATCTGATCCTGTTCACCTACCGGCTACAGCCCTCGGCGAGCCAGTCAGCTGTTTCCTCGTCCCAGAACGGTGGCTGATTTCCTTCACTTACAGCCTACAATACACAGCGAGCTATAGGTCAGAAATTGCCCCCTTCCAGAAGCACGGTTGACCTTTTCCACTCACGTGCTATAACAATCAACGAGCCCGAGATCAGCAATTATCACGTTCCAGACCAGCGGTTGGCTCTGTTCACCTACCCGCTACAAAACTCAACGAGCCAGAGGTCAGAAATTTCCACGTCCCTGAAATGTGGCTGGTCCTGTTCGCTTACGAGCTACAACACTCGGCGGGCCGGAGGTCAGCAACTGCCTTGCCCCTGAGCCGTGGTTGATCGTGTTCACTCACTCGCTACAACAGTCGGTGAGCCAGAGGTCAGTATTTGCCTCGCCCAAGTAACGTGGCTGATCGTGTTCACTCACCTCCTACCAAACTCCGCGTGTCACAAGTCAGCTATCCTCTTGAACCTCCGATTAACTCAGTTCAGTTACGCACTAGCTATATCACCCGTGAATATGCGATTAGATCTCCCCTCTGCCTACCGAGCCACTCGCGGAGTCCCTTACCTCCTATTTCTCCCCACGTGTCACTAAATATTATCCTACCATCTACCGGTATTGTGAGTCGTGGCTTACACTCTACAGTCATGGGCCAATCCGGTGTTAGCAACGAGCGCCGCTCGGTATCCCTAACGCAGTTCACTTACTCTCTATAGCTCCACAGTTTCTAGCCTCAGAAAAATGGCAGTGGGAATGTGATGAGATGATGGGCTTCTACTTACCTTCTGCAAGGTAAAACACGTTCTGGATCAGCGCTAGCTCTCTCTCCTGACAGGAAATTCACAAACCATCTATAAAGAAATGTTAACTTTTCATCAGTTATGCACTGGTAACTTGAAATTCAGAGGCGTCTTCACCTGCAAGATATTATACTCTTTCCCACATATATAGACATTGATGCCCCTCCTCAGCAACATTCTAGTCATATTCTTGTCCTTCTTGAGGGCTGCTATGTTCAAAATAGTGCCATATTGTTCGGACCGGGCACTGATATCGCTTCCTTCTCCCAAGAGCCGTTCAACTACCCTCCCCTGCCCAAGCCACGATGCTACCATCAAATGTGTCCAATCCTCGGGGAATGGATACCACTTGTGGGAGCCGAACCAGTACACCTGCAGCCACGTCAGCAAGCGATTAGATCCAGTATCACAAATCAGTTGCGTAAACTCAAATAGCTCCATCTGTCGGGCCGGCGAATCTCTAAAGTGGCCTGCCCACTGCCTAGCTGCGTAATCAAGAAATGCATATTTCTGGATACAGAGCTCAGCCCCCTCCCTTGCAACGAGCCCGGAAGCATCCACCGCTAATTGATCATTTTCGAACTCCTCGAGCGAAAGATAAAGGATACAAATGTCAGCCAAGGTAAAGTTAGAATCTTGGTGACACAAAGTGTACTGCCAACTTCCTTGGCCCGGCGAAGATCCCTTTATGAGGAACTCTCTGGCGGTTTGGTGCACGAGATAAATCCTGGTGTCGATAATCCGCACGAAATGGCCACACAGATTCTTCACAGTTCTCTCGAACCCAAAGGAGAGATTCCGGAGGTCCTTGATTGTCTTGCGATCTCGACTGATTCTGAATGCAGTGTTCATTTCCCGAAGCGTGAGAGGCCTTGCAGCCGCCACCACGATATTCAGGATTCGTCTCGCTTTGACCGGGTCTGCGCTTTTATCAAGAATCTTGGTATACAATCCTGCTAGATCGCGCGGTGCGGTGGAGACAATGTCGGTAAACACCTCCGGCGAGCCATCCACACTATCTTTCAGTATCTTGAGGACAAGAGAAACCCAAATGAACGTCCGATCAGCGGAAGATTCGAGGAGATCCCGCAAATACCCAAGTCCACCAGGTTGCCCCCAGTACGACTCCAGGTCCTCAATGCCTTCACCTATAACACGAGTAACGTCGGCAGTAATAGCGTTCACCTCATCCTCCCCCTTCAGCCGACTCGTCGCTGGGTGTGATCCAAGCCCTCTCTCGATATTGTGGTATGGACGACCCGTAACAAGGAGTTTCAATGGTGCGTCGGAGTGTTGTGACTTAGGGAGGCTAGCCATGAGTTGGATGAGTTGAACTTGAGTCACTTCTTCACACTCGTCCAAGGCGTCCACCACGCAGACAACATCACCGCACCCCCCTTCCGCTACAGCCTGAACCAAAATATCCCAGAGCGTATCGAGCTCCTCGGCAAATTTGTTGCCTTTAGACACAAACGCTTCCACGGCATAACTCGAGAGGGATTCTTTCTGTAAAAAAAGTTGATGTAATAATGCACAAAGAGCAAATGTCCCGCTCTTCTGTTCTTCGCTGTCATCCTTGAAAAAAAAATAGCAAATGGTGGCGTTCGTATGGGTTTTCAGATGCTTTACAAGGAATGAAGCTATAACGGATTTTCCGCAACCAGGGTCCGCCGAAAGCCAGAGGAGACCTGATGTCTTTTTTTCCAACCAGTCCTTATACTTTGGGTGCTCCGTAACCCAGGTACACGTTCCCTCAACCGGCACCCGAACGCGATTTCTGTGCGACTCGTATCTAGACTTGTATAGGCATCGCAATATTTTCCCATCGCGGGACAAGCCAGTGCCGCCGTAGTTGTAAATGTTGTTACCGGAGCCGTAGATATTATTATCGCCGGTGTTGCCGCTATAATCGCCCCGAATACCCCCTGTAGCCGCCGAGCTAGAACCACCGCTGGTGACATTAATAATTAGAAAGGCCAATACAGGCTAGCGGAGTTCCAGGAGCATACCCTTGGGGTGGGGGAAAATCTCCAAACGGAGTGTTTGGTTGTCCGCTGCTCATCTTATCGAGCCTTGAATTTCGAAAAATTGGGTTTTACCAAAGTAGGAGTGAAACTTGTTTGATACTCGTAAAGATAATTCACGATCAGGTGAGGAATCATACCAGTATAACTAGGGGAGGCAACCCTTATTAGAACGAGGGCAAAAGGGTAGTCTACTCGAGTAGGTGTGGAACTCCACAACTCCGCCACCCCACACCACCCCACCATCCCCACCGCACACACGGTATTACCCGGGGAGGATTGGCGGCCACCACCCAGCCAATTTAAGAGATTTCAATGCAATGAGTCTCAAATTCGCAGTTAAACGACTTCGCCTAGCCCTTTTTGGCCAATACCAAGCCCACTTTGGAGTTGACTTGATGTCTTTTTCTTCCCAGCCCACTTTGGCATACCTCAATCTACTTGAGTGCTGCAGCATCAGCAGACAGATCTCGCCAGTTCATGCCGTAACAAGCGCATCCGTCATGGCAAGGAACTTTTCCTCCTCCAATACTCGAGTAGATACACTCGCCTCCCCTACCACGCCTACATACAAATGCTGGAAATAAGTTTCAATGCAAATACAACCGAGGGATCCCATCACGGCAGCTCTTGATCCTCGATAGTCTACCGGTACCTAAATTTACTCCAGCTGGGTAAGGCTCAGTCTCTTGTCGAGGTATTATATCATATTCAAAAATGTCTTGGCCAGCATGCAACATGATCAGCACACGGCCAAAGCCAGAAAGAATGTCAGGAGAAGGATCGAAAGTCCAAACCTTGATACCCCTGCAGTAGGAGGTGCTTCAAACAGGAGGCCCAAATCGGATCCGAGATAATCGAAAATAAACCCATCAAGTAGTCTAGGTCACGGAACGGCGTGTACAAAAAAAAAACCACGATATACTATTCCCATAGTATTCAAACCATAATCATACCACACCTGTATGATGTAGTCTGTCGGGGGAGATGGCTTCCCTGAGAAGTTCGTGTACTCGAATATCGCACAGTATATTTATATTACATTATGAATGTGATATCTCAGGCTCCTTGAGACCTCAAAGGCGGTGAAAAGAATGAAAAATGAAAAACACCTTGCTCCATTTGCAGCCGTGCGCCTCAGCCTGCAGCCCAGTCCACCCATCTCGGGATAACGTGAAGATCTCGCAGGGAGCTCCCTCCAGTATTTCCCACCAAGTCAGAGATATTTCCCGACCCTAGTTTCGCTCATTTCATTTTTCCTTTTCTTAAGCCAGTTCTGTCAGGCCTCCAAGTCATCACATGCTTGTTGCTGGAAAGCGGGAGTAGATTAGATTTCGACCCCGGTACTGTACCGGTATTGTTCTGGGCACTACTTGTAAATGTCATCTCTTCAACCAAGCTAGAATTGATATCACAAGCTTCAAACCCATGTAGCTCAGCTGCCACAACCTCCACACTTAGGAATTTCTGCTCACCCTCTCGAGATTTACAAAAGATGCCGAGTTGAGCAGGAGCTAAGCCGACTTTAAGTTTTTCCGGAGAAGGCCCAATTAACAGTCCTAAGGCTAACCGGATGATACTTGTAGTAGGTAAGGACGGGTCTTAAAGTGACTTCCCCCTGTAAATCGAAAATTTTCAACATAAAGTGGGATTTTCTTAACGGCCGTGCCAAATAAAATCAACTCTAATAAGAGACTTTGAACTAACGCAAGCGGTTCTGTGTAGTGTCACCAACCATACCATCGGCTCTAGCAAAATCAAAAGCCTATTCCCGACCTTTATCTCTACGGAAACGATAGCCCAACCACACCCCGCCTATCAGTCACAATCACTCCTCATAACCTCCCAACACCACTTAGAGACAGACACTAGTTTCCAAGAATATTTGGCCCGCGGGCGATAGCTATCGCCACAACTGTCTAATCGTCAAGGATACAAGAGGAGAGAATAATTGCTGTGTTGCCACCGGCGGGCGATACCCCAAGTTTTATTTTAGTGAGTAATGTTCTCGCTCATCCAGATGCCTCGGCTTGTAAACTTTCCCTCGCTTGCACCCCACCCGCCTTTCCAGGGTTGCCGCGTCTTTGGTGGGCGGTGGAGCCCGCTCCCAGAAGAGCGAGAAATAGAGTGGAATAGCAGATGGTAGACATACAGTCTTCGAGGGGGTGGAGGAACGACAGAAACCGGGGGCAACGAAGAGGGGTAAGTTTAACGTTTTTGACGAGCAATGAGGCAAACTCTACGAGTAAAAGTAGGGTAACAATATACTTGCTAATATTCCCAATTCATCAACCCAACGGCTTTCATCGTGAAGACCACGGAGCAGCAACTTCATCAATTGCCCAGACATACTTTTGGTTACCCCCAGGATACCGGTGTGGAGGGGGTAAACTATGGGTTTACCCGCATCCTGGAGAGTTTAGTGATATTTCATGCCTCCAGAACCTCCCGCCTGAAAAGCATAATTTAGCGCAGCCCCCACCCCGCACACCTGTATTAGTACAGTAGGCGTGACTTTTCTTCTTAGTTGGACACGCGAAACCACCTCCAGACAACAGAATGAGCATCATTTCCTTTCCATCCCAATTTGGATTTCTCCCATCTCTGCTTGCTCCTCCGCTCACGGCCGCACTGTGCAGCCTTCAGTCTAGTCTATTACCATATTCCGCACCCCGCCGCCCGGCACCGGTAGTACCTAGGCCAGATTGTTGCTGATCCCAGTTAGTCGCTCGCCCAGTTTTATTGGGGGTACGTGTTGGAAATCGTGGATTCTGCTCGACATGCCCGTATGCTCATGATATTGTCTTGCCCATTTGGATAGAGGCTCCGAAGATGCGCTTTGGATTAACGCATCCATGGGAAATCATGAACCCGTCGGAAGCAGTAGGGAACAGTCAAAAGGATTGCGTGGAGTGGAAACAGTGCAAGAGCGTCAAAGGGATTGAACCGAGCGGAGGCTGCGGGCAGTGGGAGTCTTTACGAAGCCTGTCCTTCTTTTGTTAACATGGTTAATACAACAATACCTATACTAGCTACACCGATCAGGTAGCATGGGAGTATGCGGAGGAAAGGGAAACTCACGTGGACGAGCATGGACGAGTGCGGACATGGGAGGATACCCCGTTGCGATTCATACATACTCCTGTCTTTGCCGTTTCGTTAGTTGTTTAGTTAATTTAGCTAGTTATGTTGGGCGATAGCGTGGAGAGAAGAGTTGAATGAGAATGAGCGAACTTCCTCACTTAGCCCAAAGTCTTGCACTGGCAACCAGGGTTTTTTTTGCCTTATCAATTATCTTTCCGTTCCGTTTCGCTCTTTCGCCGTTTCAAAAGTAGTCGGCAAATAAAAGTACGGTGAAGACTGTATTTTACACTAAAAACAGCCATTCTTTAGAGACCCGTAGCTCGACACTACCCGAGTAAGAGATTTCGAGAAGCTCTCAAAACCATGAGAACAGTTATTCCTTTCTGTAGTAGAAGTATAAAGCCTGTAGATTGATAAGTTGTGATAATTGATAATAAGCGGGGTTGATGAGGCACGATAAGGTATATCTGTAAGTGGGGCTGGGCTCTAGGTCCCACCGCGATAGCTCGACTTCCTTTTCAAGGTCAACCACGTTTTTCTTGAGAAGGTAACTGAAGGGTTAAAGACAGAGGTAAGATAAGAAAGGCAGATATCTTGTTATAGCCAGACAATGGTCACATCGTGCAATCTCTTGCCCTCCTGGTATTCCCACATGCACAGGTTTGTCCCCCGACACTTCCCTCAAATCCCCACCCTTTGAGTCAAGAGCGAAAGGTAAGCATGCAGACCTCGAATAACGTGGATCTGGTTCTTACAAGAGATGTTCTTTGGTCCGTTCGTTTGTTCCCGGGTTTCACGCACTTTTGGTAAGGGAGGTGGAGGTTTTGGGACGAAATTTTAGCGATAGGTGGGGGGGACTCGTGCCCCGACAGTAATCTGGCGGTGAAATCTCTGGTGATGACGGCAATGTGGCGGAAAAATCTGTGATGAGGATCTATCACTATATCAGGAGATTTTGGAGTTATTTTCGCGCTTCTCCTTGGTGTCGGATGGATAGCGATAATGATAACTCGAGCGCTTGAAAACATCAGAAGGGGTTGCGGCTCTTGTCAGCGCTCGGCGGCTCTGCTTCAATTTGGCAGCTCGTGTTCTTGGATAACAAGACTGCGGCTCTTATGCGCGTCTTGCCCCGCTTTTGTGTTACCTAACTAACCCATCTCCCTGAATCATTAACTTTTGACGCAACTTTTTTAAAATCCATTGTTAAATTTACAAGTCGCCCGTGCCATTCAATCTTAAATTCAGCAGCGAACTACAAGACCACCACCGACCCGGTTGACGGGCCTTACAGCATTACGTCCATGAGGTAAGTCATCTGCACACCTCCATCACCAACCCGAAGGGGAACTCGCCTCACGGGCAACCACGATCCAGCTGAAAGGGGAGGACAAAGTCAACACTATCACACTGATGTTGCCTGTGTTGTAGGCAATAGGATGCGGGGCCCCCGGCGCGCATGCGGGAGCCTCGGAGGACCGGAGTGTTGGAAATCGTGGATGCTGCCCGCATGCTCAGGATGTTGTTTCGTCGTTCGGATAAAGTTTTCAAGGATGCGCTTATGGATCATCACATCCATGGGAAAAATCATGTATCCGCCGGAAACAAATCATGTACCCGTCGGAAGCAGATAGTGTACCCGCTGGAAGAAGCACGGGAGTTTCAAAAGGACGGGGTGGAGGCTAAGGACAGGAGGAGCCTTTATGAAACCTGTCTTTCTTCCGTTGGTGTGGGAGTACGAGGGGGAAAGGGAGACCCGCGCGGACAAGAGTGGTGGAAGGATAGGAGGATTCCTTGTCGCGATTCATATATACCCCTGTCTTTACCGTTCCGTTAGTTAGTTAGTTGTGTTGGGCGATAGTTTGGAGAGAGAGTTGAATGAGAACGAGCGAATTTCCAAACTTACCCCAGAGCCGTGCGCTGGCGATCAGAGTTGTGTTTCTGTTACCTTACTAATCGTCGCTGTTTCGCCGTTTCAAAAGTCGTCGCGATTTAAAATGGAATACTTCCCCGACCCCCCCTCCTACATAGGGGTTCTTGAGATTTTGGAGGATAATGAAGACGACTCACGGAAGGATTTTACTAACATTGCCTCCACTGCGCCCCGCGATCTAGCCGAATGTTATACCAACCCTCTGAATAAAAAATACCACCCCAAAAGAACCCGGCGAACCGTGGATATGGCAAGATCTGCTTCGTTCACCAAACCGCCACGGAGTTCGTACTTAAAGCGGTGTTTCCTAGTCAGGATAGGTAGTAGTATACCCATGTTCCCGGCACAATACCCCTATACTGGCTAATTTTTATAACTTCCATCTGCCGGTAGAAGACTTCGAGAAAGGCCCATTGGTGATGGGTGCTATCAGAAGCACTAGGAGAAAGGTGGTCTACAATTGTGCGCAGAAATCTACTCTCCTCACTCATGCAACTAACCGCTGGACAGGCTACTTCCGGGAATTGCGGGATAGGAACATGGAGTTATTCGAGTTTACACGACCAATTTCCAAAGGTGGATCGAACAGATCTCTCGCATGGCCTAAGGTGCGCTGGGGAAACGATGGCTAGGGCGATACATTCCCCAGTGGGTTTACGGATTCATTGATAGCAACTGGGCTTGGGCAGAGAGCGGTAGTTGAGCGACTATAGTAGGGAAAAGATATCAACACCCGACCCAAACGCCACAGCATGGCATTGAAACAGCGCTCTCGAAAAACAAGGATATAACCCGGATGCTACGGGAGGGGGGGTATGAATGCATATTTTACCCGGGGAGGAGTATAACTTCTCGCATATAGACAAATCAATGAGCGGCGGGCTAGAGAATTCCAAACTACCGGGGGGAAGAATGTTTAGTGACGGGCGGCTTCTTTAAAAATGAGAGTGGGAACCACTCTACCTATGGAAATAAGTTCTTCTTTCTTGAGTGACGAAGAATTCCAATCGAACAATCTTGTGCAAATGCCCTGAAGGCTCCCCCCCATCCCACATGGCTTCCAAAGCTCGCCACGACCTTGCATTCCGACATCCACCATTCCAATCTCCAACAGTCCGATTAACTGCTATTATATCTCCCATCGCCTAAGGCCCATTTCCTATCGCCTTCACTTCGATACCTTACCACCATTCCGGTGGAGCTCACCTCTTGTTTCCCAGTGATTAGCGGTGACTTATATCAGTGAATGCAATTTATTTTATATATATCGCAGCAGCGCCCACCCACGGTATAACTAGCGAAATCCCCACAATTCGTGCGAACAAAAAAAACAAGCAGTGGGGAGAGCTCTTAGGACCACGTAACTAGTGAAGAACTGACAATATGCTCACATTGTTTCAAGGATTGGGCACGAATTTGCTGCTATTGCGGGGGGCTGAGGTTTGTTGAGAACATATTTTTTTGCCAATACCAAAGGCAAGTCGGAGTCCTAGATCATGACTCCCGTGCCGCGTTGTGTCGCCGATGCGAGACAAACTAGAACTGTAAAGAGGAAGCAAGCCGTATCGTGGGTATTGCGTGACCCTTACCACTAACCCGGGATCAACCCATAGATGGTGAGGGTGTAAATCAGCCATGACAAGAAAGGTGGATAACGGGATAAGGTTTCCGGAGACGTGGAAAAGTGTCGGAGGTAGGTGGCTGGGTTGATAGCTCTGATGGCGCAGATTCCTCTCCGGGTGCCGGCATGCTGGCAGCACATATATTAGTGAATAACGCACATTTCTTGCACAATAAACCCGCTGACTCTAGCCCGCTGTATGATTGTTGGATTAAGTGGAAAGGGTCAAGCTCAGTTCTGTGGGCGTGGCCAGCGTGCCCGGTAGTCTAACCGGTTCCTCATTGATGGACGGGAAACACCACATGAGCTCAGGGGATGGCCGGAACAGATTGTATGGCACTGTAGGTATCGAGAACTTGCATCGTGGCGTACGTTCCGGGGAGAAGATATATATTTGTTGAGCAAATTCCAGAATACTGCGCACTAAAAGCACGATTTCAGGTCGGGAAAAGAAAACGGAAAGGTAAAAAAATCCGTAGAGGGCCGTATTAATACAAACAAAAGAATAAAAAGATCCAAAAGGAAGTAAACGTAAAGGATTATCGTCGGCAGTGTCAGGCTAGCACAGTCCTTTGGCTAATTCCCACTTGCCCGGTCGCAAGGCCACCCGTGTTCACGTTCGTTCCGCATGTGTTTGTTCACTCGTCGGAAAATCCCCTGTGTTGGTTGTCTCGATCTAAAGCAAAGATATGAGGAGGAGGCCCCTTACATACACTTTCCTGCAAATTTTCTCCCACTAATGCTTCTTACAGCAGTCACCCAAATAAAGCCCTAAGAATGCTAAATGATTTACAGTGAAAATATAGGTATCCACACCAGACAACCTACAAACCTAACTTTCGCCTCCACAGTACAATGCCAGTATAATATTGTGTCATCACTAGTCACTCGGGTCCAGAAGCCATTCCATTTCTCTTGGTAATGTGATGAGAGCGGCTATAGCAAGTAGATTTAGTTAATGACAAAGAGATACCAGTTGTAAGCTGTAAATAACTGAGGATATGGAAAGCCTCCGAACATCTTAATCGTGGATCCTCCGCGGCATTTGTATGATACCCTGACTGCAAAAAAGAGGCACCCACGCCAACTAGCAAAACTGAAACCTTAGCCTCTCTATCCTATTCTGAATTCCTCTGAATTCAGCGTGACCCTAGTAGCCCGCCGTTACAGTTGATACATACTTCCAGACACCCGATACCCCCCTCTCCAATCCTAAAAACCCAATCTGTGAGTTACTCCCGCGGCCAAACACCCATACGAAGGTAGAAAATAGAAGTATCAGGCTGGGTACGCATCAAGGCATAGAGTTTTTGCATATTGATATCAATCAGGAGTCTAGAATCAGGGTAAAAGGAAAATCTCGTAATATCATTCCGAGGACATTTCTTCCCCACTTGATTCTACCCAGTTTGGGGAATATAGATATCACTTCTGCTCTACCAATTATTTCAAGTATAATTGCAACTCGCTAAAAAGAAGAGAAAAAAAGAAGAGAAAAAAAGCCAGTTGGGGGTGCTGTTTTAAGGTAATTTTCTGTTCAGGCAACTACAGATAAAGACGTGTTTGACAAGAAATTTTTAAAATCTACGTAGGTAATTTCTTCAGAAGCAATTGAAGCTAGGTAACCTATCGAACCTCTTGAACCTCAAATATTTTTGGACAGTTTTATTATCGCTTCTAATACTCCTGTTTTTTCCCAGCCGGGAATGCTATAGGGCAATTTTCTCCACCGATGCCGCGGGTTGCAACTATGTTGAGGGGTAAAATGCTCTCAGAAACAGCACTCTGTTTAGCGTACATAATCGAGCTGTCTGGCCGACACTGAAGTTAAAGCTTCAGGTCATTCAAGGTATTGTTTTTTTGGCTCTCTGACTAAGACTCTATTGAAAATATGGCAATTGACGAGGGAGAAAATTCGATGGAGTGAGAGAGGCGCAGGTTGAGAGTGATATAATAGACATGATATCTCAAGCTCTAAAGGCCAATAATATTCTTTATATTCTATGGTAACCCTAGTTGCTGGTTTTTATAGCGGAGATGTATGCGCATGAGTGAGTATGATATATCAAGCAGTGGTTGCTCCGCTTCTTTCACCTTTCCTTGTTCTACCCAGCTGACCAGACGGAGGTGGGGGATATGGGGGGGCAGGTAGACAGCAGAGGAGAGCCAAAGGGATCATAGCTTAGCCAAAATTCTAATTAGCGATCCCAACAAGCCAGGACCGATAGGCCATCCCGATGTGGAGGGCCAGGGGGGCGCGATCAGCCAAAAGGAGGACAACCAAAATACAAATTAGCAAACTGGACAACCAATCCCCTTCCCTTACCCAAACCCGATACCTTCTAGCTTTCCCGTGATATCCCATGCTGAGGTGCGTGGGATAATCCGGGACTCAAAGGACAAATTGTAAGTCTTTGCTATTTATACCCGTTAGTTGAACGTGTTCAGTGTCTGGGCCTATGCGGGCTAGGAGGGAAAATCTAACCCATTTTGTAAGAACCCAGAAAATATCCCAGCCACTCTTTAAGATTGTTTTTCTTTTTTTGCACTAGAGGATGATATCCATTGTGGGAGGGTATGATACTCAGGGAATTATCGTGCTTTTTGTGTAAAATCTTTGCCTCTATTTTTCTAATGACCATGATGCTCCACTTACTACCGCCACCTATAGTTAGCAAAGTCAGTCCTACACACAGATCCCGCTCTACTAGTACATACAAGCCGGTGCAAGACTTGCCGTAGCTTAGCATAGACATTTGGTTCCCTACATCCCAATCTGAATGCACGGAGTAGCTCATACATACAGCTTTCTTGCTTTGAAGGCATTTGCCACATAACCACATACTATGTAGTGGCTTGTCCTTCTGCCTGGCGAAAACCCCAGCGTTTGCTTCTAGCCCTCTAGCCCTTCTAGTATGTTCTCCGTTCCAGCAAGCATGGTGGGCTAAGAGAAGGATAGTCTAGTTTCAATAGGGGGTAAGAAGTAAATCAGCCATACCTTGAAACGTACTGGGCATATAGTATATTTTGTGCCTCCTCTCCGGAAGGTTTGTTGTGTACAATATTTTCCATAAACCATTCCTATCCCAAATCCAATGTAACTACCCTATGCCGATCACATAGACTTCGAATATCCCTATTTAATTGCGGTAGCGCGAAAAACCCAGCATACGTCCCTTCTCCTACCTATATAGAAGCCCAGAGAAACCTAACCGCTAATTCCACAGGTACATACCCTCATCATAGAAAATAAGCGGGAAAAAAAGATTCACTTCCGTTGCGGGGAATTGAACCCCGATCTTGTCGGTGAGAGCGACAGATGCTGACCATTACACCACAACGGATGAAAGTTCATGCCTAGGTTTATGCTTTTGTGACCAAAAATATTCATGAAATAATTTGAGCATCGTACCTGCAAGAGTGGAAATGTCTATGATACAGGCAGCGAAGACCCTAACCCTTGCAAATTTGCATGTCCTCTGCTGTGTCCACTCCTCAAATCCTGAATTTCACAGATTTTGAGCGCAGAAACTGAAACAAACGAAGGATAGCGGGTCGTCCCTTATAGGAGAGAAAAGAGTAAAATTTAATTATGAACTACAGGCCACAAGAGTACTTAGGTTTTTATGATTTCCCCAGACTTTGGTCATGAATCTTGAGGTGGCATAACGCCTCAAGTGTGATAGAACACCCCAAAGTCAAATGGCGGGATGGCGCCGTGGGGGGCACCGGCTGCCGGTGGAGGCTGTTGGGTCTAGAAAGAGGATCATTGAATACTAGACATCGATTAATTAGCACCGCTACGACATGACCAGTCGTGACCTATCCGTGCGGGCCGCGTCCTATAGGGTTCGTTGGATAGTGCTCTAGCACTTTTCTTCGCCGATAATGATAGGAAAACAGGATCCCCAAGCCACGTTTACAGAATATCCCATCATAGTAAGAAATATTTCCAACCCCTGGAGATGTCAGGCATAAATTAGTCCTTCGGTTTTTTACATGCTGGCAAGGGCTTATTATGGAAGCCCAAGCGGTCGAGAGAGCAACAATAACAACTTCCGAGCAGTCTGATGGACCCCGGGGGTCCGGGGTGAAATATGGGGGTGAAATATGTACCTCAGTGTGGGATATTAGGTGGGCATCATTGGAGAATTTCTTATATGCCCCTTCTGAAGACTATCACGATCGCTTGGCTAAAAATATAAAAAAATAAAAAACCATTACCATCTGCGCCACACCAGCCGCCTGTGTCCTACCCGGGATGCTAGAATTACGATAAGAAATGGTGCCTTTATTTGTAATTGTAGAAGTCGCATATAAAGTGACAGCTTCTACCGTATGGAAAAGGAAAGCCCTATAACTCTAAACCCGCAATATTATCACTGCCAATCTAAATTGTGGTCCCCACCAAGAGCCTTTTGTATAGTGCAAAGCGTTCTTAATGTGTACAAAGGCCGTTTCATCGTGAAATGCTTTTATCTGATGTGGGTCTAGGATTGCAGGCCAGAACAATAGCATTCAAGAACTTTCAACATCTGACTCAAAGTGGTGATAACTTTTATTTATATTTATGTAATATTAAACTGTTATTTTCTAAGGTAAAGTATCACTATTATTATATAAACTATTAGTTATATAACACATGAAAGCTGTTAAATTTTCTCATTAATTATAAAAATTCTTGAATGCTATTGTTCTGGCCTGCAACCCTAGACCCACATCAGTTACAAAAATTTCACAATGAAACAGCCTTGGTACGCCTTAAGCACGCTTTGCACCATAGTGTTGGCCATCTAGGGTGCCGCAGCCCATGTATAGATCTAGTTGTGCTTATCGAGCGCCCGCACTCGGGGTTCTCCCCAAACCGCCACTTACGCGTTAGGGCATGGCCCTTGTGCGATAGGCAAGGACCTATGATATAATACATCCCACTCCATGTGCCCAACCCACCAGATAGTACCAATACAGTAACCACGAGAATGGTATGGGTTCACACCTTCTGGCTGGCTTGACCCTCCTTTCATACTGTTTTAAGCAGTGATCTCTGTGGCCCCGCTCCAGCACCAGCCTACCCCCGCTCTTCTGTTGTCAGTCCACGCTTTTGTTCAGATCCCAGGGGTACCGTCAAACGACCATACTTAGTGACTCCCCCAGCACAACAGGGTAATCAGCAGAAAGTGGAAGATGTCTCAATGTACCATTAATGATAACAACAATTACTTGAATAATACGAACTTTTTCAATAATGTGTGGAGGCACACTGCTGCCGATGGTCGGTCTCAACTCCTAATTTGGTTGCCTCCCCGGGATCCCAGGTTACCGGATCGGGACGTTCCGGGGCGCCCTACAAACAATATGGGGGAATAGTTTATACAAAGCAAGGAATTCAGAAGATTGTATGCTGTGGTGGGGAATGTGAACCTAAAAACAGACTTTTGTTTCGTCAAGGAGATCCGGGGTTGGGGCCCGGTCCACCAGATATTTATCAGGTACCTGAGATTATTTCTGGAGAAAAGGGAGAGGTCCAGTGCTAACAAGCAGCGATGTCACTTCGCTGGTAGTGGGCAGGCTGTGCGATCAAGTCACAGGCCAAAACCCTGCCGTTGCATGCTTTTACTTTGAGTCTTCTGCCCCAAAGGACCAATCTCCGACTAGCATGATAGGTTCCCTGTTGAAACAAATCGTTATCTGGATAGAAGGATTCCGGGGGAATATTCCAGGCCTTTCAGAGTAAAAAAACGCCATTGAGAGACGGGCACCGCGGCTCCCTAATATCGTGATTGTGAATGTGCCACAGATATTCATGTCCTCACACAATACATTTATGTGCACTGACCCTCTGTACAAATTCCCTGGAATGAATCGCGCCAGGCTCCTTGGTTTACAAAGCGCCTTGCATGACGAGTGATAAATGTATCTGTAGGCCCCAACAAAAGAGGATATCGTCAGTTACCTTTGTTCAGCTGGACGAGGACGAGGCTCCAAACGCAATGGGCGAGCGCCTTGCACAGAAGATTCCTGAAAACGTATCGGAAAAGTTCGTAGTGTCCAAGAGTATCTCTCTATTCACCCTTTCCAGAATATTGTTTTGTATAACAGGGAGTCCATGTATAAAAAAAGTGAACTCTCGGACCGCGCCAGATTACTTGCACTGAGGCTATTTCAGCCTGATGATGATGACACATCCACGGAATTGCTTTTGGCGGAGTATTTGTATCCGAAGGATCCGGTTACTTGTCCTCGATTCCGTGGACTACTTGCCCATTCCAAAAGTATCCGGAAACTTGGTACAGTTGCGGTGGTGGGGGGCTCTTTAACCGATGCAATTCCAGCACCAAGAATGTCCAGCTTTGGACTCCTAAGGTTCTTCAACAGCAGCTTTCATTGTAGCTTTATCCCCATACCTCCATATAAAATGGGCTGGAGATTTGGTGCATAGAAAGGTACTTTAAAAGTATTAACCTTTGCGCGAGTTATAGGGGTTTAGAGTGGGGTATGCAGGGCCCAAAGGTGGCGATACATGACTGTGGTTTAAGGTTTTCCCCACCACCTGGAACTGTGCGGATACTTTTGGAATGGGCAAGAACACTACACATCGTTCTTCGAAATTGTTGAGGTTGTCGCTACTTTTATAGGAATAAGATGTTATGAGACCAACGAAGGAGATATCCTGGGCCGCACCCCCACTTGCACAGGCTGCCCACAATAGACACGGGGGAGTCGCGAAAATACTGCTCGGACGGCGATATGTTAACCCGAGAAGCCAGATAATGACGGCCAACCACAGCTCCCGTGTGCCGCTCGCAATGGACACGAGGATGTGAAAACACTACCCAGACAGGAAGAGATTAGCCCGATAACAACGGTCAAAAACCGCTCTCGCTTGCCTCTTGGGACAAAAGGGAGCGGTGAAAATACCACTCGAGTGGGAAGAAGTCAACCCCAATAGGCCAGATAATGACGGCCGAACACCGCTGTCTACTGCTAGGTATGGTTATAATCGGGGCGGAGCGTTACTGCAGCATCACCAAGGGGTAACCCCCAACGCGATTTGAGGCATAGGGGCACCACCTTTTAGAAACCATCGCCGTTCATTTCCGGAGCACACTGCCCATGGGGACCGCCTACAAACGCCACCACTTGGAGGCGAAGCAAACCCCATGAGACGGGAATGTACATTCATGTCACCATACCCCCCCTCCCCAGGGATTTAAAGTCTCGAGAAAAATGGAGGCGTTATAGTTTTGTTGAGTTTTCATCCGCGGTTTTGTGAACCCTGCTATAATAGTATAGATTAAAGAGCGGGTGGCTAGTTGCCTTCTCTCAATTTTTGCCCGTTTGTTATTACCAACAAAGCGCCAGACCACGCCGTGTTCCCAACGGTCCAGGAGCGCCACGGGGCCAGGCGGGGTGAACTTACCAGAGTTGCGGACAGTGATATCCCAGGACGGTTGTCTTTGGCTTGGACGGTCAGGCCCTACAAGGTGAGACAGTGGCTTTCAGCGGTAGGAGCACGACCACAGGTGATGGCAAGAAACGGCGAGGGGAAATGTAGGACAGTGGGGGACAGCTGGTGGCTGTGTTAGTAAGTATGAGAGAGAGAGCGGAGAAGCTTGATTCTTGATTCCCTGGACTCCCGTAGGTTTCTATCCTCAATCCAGGAGGAAGAAAAGGAAACACAAACAAGAAGATCAAAACAAAAGGCCAAAATTGGAAATACACTATGGGACGAGGAGAAGCGAAAGAGATGAGAAAGAAATTAGTACAAAATGGGGAAAGGGGTTATACTGTAGTTGAATATGGTATAGAGTTAACGTTGAGAGAGGAATGATGGAGACGGATTGTGAAAGATCCGAGAAATGAAAGAAATTAGTGGTGAGAGGAACAAGTTGTGAAAGAGTAAGACAGCGGATAAGCACCGAAAGGACGATTCCGGGTCCGAAAAAGAATACGGTACGGTAGATGGTCGGTGGAAAGTCATACAAACAAAAGAGCAAACAGAGAAAGAAAAAGAAAAGAAAACAATCTTCGTCGGTGGTGTGAAATAGCAGAGTCCTTTGGCTAATTCCCACTTGCGCAGTTGTAAAGTCGTTCGTGTCCACGTTCGTTTCGTCTGCGTTCTATCGCTCATCGAAAACCCTTGTGTTGGTTGTTGGTGACAACAAAGAAAGGTGGAGAGGGCCCTACGTACAGGAAGAAAATTTCCCCACAACCTGCAAACTAACCCTACAACAATCACTTCAACTAAACCCCATCTAACTAACACTACACTCCAACTCAAGTATGATATATAACTAAGGGTATCTCAGAAAACCCACAGACCAGGTTCCGAGCATCACAGCATTAAGTTCAACAGACTGCGCGAGTGGTGTTTTATAACCTCAGCCCCGTGTATAGAGTACCTGTTCCGGGGACTGAAAAAACAAGCAGAATAAACGAACCGGGTCGGGATCTCGAGCTTCAAATTTGTGAATATGCCTTGTGCTCTGGAATAATTTTTCGGTTCTTATCTGCTGCCTCATGGATGATAACCCTGGGCGCGTTCAACAATCCGGTGCAGCATTGCTGGGCTTTTAACCATATCCCCAACACTGCAGGACGGCGAAGTATCCACCGAGAGGCGCAAGATGCGGTGAGCCTAAATTAAGTAGGCTTACAGTCAGAATGCATATTCCGAGTGATGCATAAATAAGAGATTTGTCACCGTGAGAGGTGTATTTTTTAAGCACCAAAAAAAAAAGAAAAGAAAGGCAGGGGACCTCGGGAGATGGAAACTAATTGTCGAAGTTTATCGCATCGTACGGGAGTCCGGCCCCTTTTCTATCATGTGTAGGGCGTCCGGGCACCCAAAAAAATATCAGACTAAGGCCAATAGTCCTATCTTAGGTACATCCAAGACAGAATGACTAGACGCTCAAGGACACTGCTCCCATAACACGTTATTGTTTCAGTTACGACGACATGACTAGTCCCAAACTTTACTCTCACCTTCAGCTCTTCAGCTTTCTCGATTCTCGTGCCATATTAGAGCACCAGTTAACGGACAAATTCGACTCGTAGAGCACAGGGCCAGTTAGCCGCTATGCATCAGACTCTGCACCAGAAGGGTAAAGAACGTCTAGTAATGGGCACTTCTTCAGACTATTGAAGTAATAGGGAGCCTCACCACGCGGGTTCAGGTCTGGGATGTGCACTACAGTTCGAAGGGGTCGATGGCACCACATGGGGAAACCTCTTGGTTCACGATCAAATTCGCTGTCGGTTTCACAAAATCCTAGACAGGAGACAAATACAGCGAAGAGAGAGGTTAATATATTATTTGGAGTCCCAAATTGCGGGACGCTGTTAGCATCGGAAGCTCTCAACGCTAGTGTCTGCATCTTTCTTGTTTTAACGAGCTTGGCTCCGCGCCTACTGGCCCTAAACTACCAAACCATCTTGCAAGCCACCTCCACGTGAGTACAAGTGCCGCAGCTTATCTTCCCAGTTCGAGGCTCGTTAGCTACGCATCTCTTGTTTAAACTGTGCTGAGCCGACCAAAATCCTCACGCGGGAGACCAAACTCAGATTCACGAGCTATCACTCGGTCGAGTCAAAGGGTAATAGGTATGAGTGCTCAAACCCCAGTCCTCATTGAGGCGGCAGTCCGTGGAAGTCATCCCTCGGAAGCTCAAATTAGAGGCGCAATTTCACTCTCAACACCAATCATCTCTCCATATTAGATAGCTTGATAACTGGCCAGGATCCCATAAGCAGCACACATAATTTCTATCACCTGCATCATGATATGGCAGAATTTTCCTATACTGCTCTAAATGTTTGTTCGCAATATCCGCGCCAAGCCAGTACTAGGAGAGGTGGCACCACACCGCAGAGTCCGGCAGCTTGTCCGATAACGGAGGGTTCCCTATATTCTAGGAGACTCGAAACTTCTCAGGATACCATAGAGAGGCTATCGACTCAATGAAACCAAGGGATCCAAAACAAGAGAAAGTGTTCCTATGGTGGACCCTCTGTCTCCTGAGAACAGTTAATACCCCCTGTGTCAGAGATGGCAATGTGTTACGCCCTCGTCCAGTTTTTGTCTCAGAATAATACCTCCAGGAAATGATTAGGGCACTGCAGGGAAATCCGGCACTGCCACCACCACACATCCCATAAGGCAAATAAACCAGCGGAACCTACCTAGAGAAGATTGCATGAACATTAGTCGAGGGGGACAATTTTTTTAGGCAAGCGAGTGAGATCAGATGAACCCAACCTGCCGACTAGGGTTCCAAGGTGAAGCCCCGTCGCCGCTCACATTAAACAAGAATAAAAAGCGCCCAACCTCAATGGCAACGATAGTCACGTCCAAAGGCCATTGGGCCAGCCCTCGAGAATTTCCAGCTCTCCATTGTGCCCGCCGACAGACCTCCACCCTTCCACCTTTAGATATTCACAGAACCATTCAACTCCCGCCACACGAGTTCCATTGCCATTCAGGCTTCCCGGAGAAATGGAAAAGAAAACCCGATGGCAATGGCGGTCATGCTAGGTGCTATTCAAGTTCCGCTCGACTATCGTTTACTTTCCATTGAGCTCACTGGCACAGCTTCAGCTCTCACCTCTGAATTGTCCTCCTGGTGTTGCGATGCTCTTATATACCGTCCTCTCGGCATGAACTCCTTCCCATCTTAGCACCAACACACAGTACAGAATCACCTGTATCATACATCTCTCTTTTCTTTCCTCCTCAGGCTATCATATTATACAATTGTACAAAAGATGGCGAAGAAAAGAAAACTCAATGAAAAAAACGACAATGGAGGAGGTGGTAGTTCCACCCAGGCGAAGAGTATGCTCTTTCCCTTCTCCCCAGATTCTCTGATAATTCGCTCACACTCTAACTGCAGGGCGCCAACCTTCCGGGTCTTCCGCAACAGGTCGGCACTCAAAGAGTACCCCACCTCTACCGCGCTCCCCTAGCGGCACAACAGGTATGTCAACATCTACCAGCCAGGTTCGAAGCTCTTGGTACAGAAACTAGCACAAGGCGGGGTTTTTTTTTTCACAAAACAAAGCGGTTTACGGTGTCCGCTCCCTCAGGCCGGGACAGCCTATCGAGATGGTCTGCCTCTGCCGAAACCCCGAAAACCGATTTCATGGTGGAAAATCTAAGCGCACGCTGTTGGTGTACCAAGAGCTTCAAATCTCCCTATTCCAGATTCTCTTCATTAATTCCAATTCGCTCACACACTCTCTACCACAGGACGTCATGCCCAAATCAAGAAAAAGAAAGGAAATACGCGTGTTGAATCCTCCGCCATTCAGACCGAAAAGCCCTCTAAAAAAAAAATCAAGCGATCTAAAAGTGGTTCCCACAAGGAAGACGGGGCGTCCCCCACTGCTGAACCAAAACCACAGGGTGGTAGGGTTATGACATCTCTGCATTTCTATGCTCTAGGTACATTTCCTCCTTGGGCCAATTTTCTGCATTCTCTTCTCGATACTCATGTTTAAAACGCGCTCTAGATAGAGCAGAAAAAAGAGGAAAATACGTCAACCCTCTCGACGAATCTTCTAGTTCCGAAGAAGAAAGCGAGCAATCTGAAAGTGACCCCAACGACGACTCCCTCTTCCTTGAGTTCGAAGAGGCCCTCCGTGAAGTAGAAAGCGAGCGATCTGAAAGTGGCTCCCGCAACGAATCGTCCCTGCGTCGGATCGAAAAGTCCCTCTTTGAAGGAGAAAGCGAGCAATCCGAAGGTGACACCCATGACGAATCATCCCGCCGCCGGATCGAAAGGTCCCTCTTCGAAGGAGAAGGCGAGCAATCTGGAAGTGACCCCAACGACGACTCCCTCTTCCTTCGCTTCGAAGAGGCTCTCAGCGAAGTACAAAGAGAGCGATCTGAAAGTGGCTCCCATGACGAATCGCCCCTCCGCCGGATCGACAGGTCCCTCTTCGGAGAAATCGGGCAATCTGAAAGTGACCCCAACGACGACTCTCTCCTCCGCCGGATCGAAAAGTCCCTCTTTGAAGGAGAAAGCGAGCAATCTGAAGGTGACTCCCATGGCGAATCATCCCTCCGTCGGATCGAAAGGTCCCTCTTCGGAGAAAGCGAGCAATCTGAAAGTGGCCCCATCGACGACTCTCTCCTCCGTCGGATCGAAAAGTCCCTCTTTGAAGAAGAAAACGAGCAACCTGAAGGTGACTCCCATGACGAATCGCCCCTTCGTCGGATCCAAAGGTCCCTCTTCGGAGAAAACGAGCAATCTGAAAGTGGCCCCAACAACGACTCCCTCTTCCTTCGTTTCGAAGAGGCTCTCCGCGATGTAGAAAGCGAGCGATCTGAAGGTGGCTCCCACGGCAAATCGCCCCTCCGCGAAAAGTCCCTCGTTAAAGGAGAAAGCGAGGATGAAGGTGACACCCATGACGAATCCTCCCTCCGCCGGATCGAGAGATCCCTCTTCGAAGGAGAAAGCGAGCAATCTGGAAGTGGCCCCAACGACGACTCCCTCTTCCTTTCGTTCGAAAAGGCTCTCCTCGAAGTACAAAGCGAGCAATCTGAAAGTGGCCCCCACAACGAATCCTCCCTCCGCCGGACCGAGAGCTCCCTCTTCGAAGGAGAAAGCGAGCAATCTGAAAGTGACTCCTACGATGAATTCTCCCTCCTTCAGCTCGAAAAGACTTTGATCGAAGGAGAAAGCGAGCAATCTGGAAGTGGTTCCCACAATGAAGACGGGGCGTCCCCCACTGCTAAACCAAAACCACACGTTGGTAGGGTTATGACATCTCTGCATCGCCATGCTCTAGGTACATTTCCTCCTTGGCCCAAGTTTCTCTATTGTTTTCTCGATACTCATGCTTAAAACGCTCTCTAGATACCATAGAAAGAAAGGGGAAATACATCAACCCTCTCGACGAATCTTCTTCTAGTGATTCAGAAACTAGTGCTCAAGGAAAGGGCAAGGGACACCCTGCCAGCAGAACCCATTCTAATAGAAAGCATATGGCACCGCCCCCAGCTAAACAGGAACCACAGAATAGTAAAGTCACCAAAAGTTTCCGCGATCCCGCCGAAAGTATATCTTTTCCCTATCCCACTTTTGTGTTTTATCCCCCTGCTCACGCTTGATAGGTGGTCCGAGCCGTGATGGAAGAAAGGAGGGGAAAGCTAATGACCCCTGTCAATCCTCTCTCCGTGATATCCAAATAACACCTCCGGGGAAGCGCAAAAGACTCACCACCAGTGGAGCTGATTCTGAGGGTGAAGATGTGGTGTCCCCAGCAAAAAGGAAGGCACTAAACACCAGACTAGCCAAAGGTTTCCAAAGTCCTGTTAAAAGTATTTCTCCCCAAGCTTTGTCAATCATTTTCTCTTCACTCACATTCAATAGGAAATCCACGCCGTGAAAATTCCAAGGTGAAAGAAGTCAAGGACCCCGACGAACCCGGTCCTAGAGAGTCTCAAATTGGGCGTCCCACCCTGGGCGGAAAACTCCCGCCCAGCAAACTCGATTCTGAGAGTCAAGATGTGGCGCCCCTCCAGGCCAAACAAAATGACCCGGTTTCCAGTCCTATTAAAGGTTTGCGTGATTGTGCAAAACCTATGTTTTCTCAAAGTCATTTTCTCACGTTTAATAGGTGGCCCAGGTCGTGCCGGAAGAGGTGGGAAAAAGGCCAGTGACCTCGCCCAAGCCTCTGTTAGTGATACCGAAATGGCACCTCCGGGAAAGCGCAAACGACACCTCGCTAGTCGAGCCGACTCTGAGGGTGAAGATGTGGTGTCCCCAGCTAAAAAGAAGACACCGGGTGGCACACTGGCCCATGGTTTGCAAAGCCCTGTTAAAGGTATACTTTTTCCTAAGCTTTATCTATTATTTCCTCTTCACTCATATTCAATAGGAAATCCACGCCGTGCAAATTCCAAGGTGAAAGAAGTCAAGGACCTTGACGAATCTGGTCCTAGAGAGTCTCAAATAGGACGTCCCACGATAGGCGGAAAACGCCCGCCCAGCAAACCCGATCCCAAGAGTCAAGATGTGGTCTCCCCTCCAGCTAAACAGAACGACCCTGATTCCAGTCCTATTAAAGGTTAGCGTGATTGTGCTAAACTTATGTTTTCTCAAAGTCATTTGCTTACTTTCAATAGGTGGCCCAAGTGGTGCCGGAAGAGAGGGGGGAAATGCCAATGACCCCGGTCAATATTCTCTCCGTGATGTCGAAATAGCACCTCTAGGAAAGCGCAAAAGACCTCTCCCCNCGAAATGGCACCTCCGGGAAAGCGCAAACGACACCTCGCTAGTCGAGCCGACTCTGAGGGTGAAGATGTGGTGTCCCCAGCTAAAAAGAAGACACCGGGTGGCACACTGGCCCATGGTTTGCAAAGCCCTGTTAAAGGTATACTTTTTCCTAAGCTTTATCTATTATTTCCTCTTCACTCATATTCAATAGGAAATCCACGCCGTGCAAATTCCAAGGTGAAAGAAGTCAAGGACCTTGACGAATCTGGTCCTAGAGAGTCTCAAATAGGACGTCCCACGATAGGCGGAAAACGCCCGCCCAGCAAACCCGATCCCAAGAGTCAAGATGTGGTCTCCCCTCCAGCTAAACAGAACGACCCTGATTCCAGTCCTATTAAAGGTTAGCGTGATTGTGCTAAACTTATGTTTTCTCAAAGTCATTTGCTTACTTTCAATAGGTGGCCCAAGTGGTGCCGGAAGAGAGGGGGGAAATGCCAATGACCCCGGTCAATATTCTCTCCGTGATGTCGAAATAGCACCTCTAGGAAAGCGCAAAAGACCTCTCCCCAGTAGAGCTGATTCTGAGGGTGAAGATGTGGTGTCCCCAACGAAAAAGAAGGCACTAAACACCAGACTAGCCAAAGGTTTGCAAAGTCCTATTAAAAGTATATTTCTCAAGTTTTATCCATCTTTCTTTCTTCGCTCACGTTCAATAGGAAATCCACGCCGTGCAAATTCCAAGGCGAAAGAAGTCAAGGATCCCGACCAATCTTCTCCTAGGGAGTCCCAAATAAGGCGTCCCACGACAGGCGGAAAACGCCCGCCCAGCAAACCCGATCCCGAGGACCCCGACGAATCTTCTCCTAGAGAGTCCCAAATATGGCGTCCCACGATAGGCGGAAAACGCCCGCCCAGCAAACCCGATCCCGAGAGCCAAGATGTGGTCTCCCCTCTAGCTAAACAGAACGACCCTGATTCCAGTACTTGTGACATTGAAACAGCAAGTAGTGATGATGGCAAAACCGACCACCACCACTCCGGGAGTGACGACTCTGAAATTAACGACTCCGAACGTGACGATTCCGAAAGTAACGACTCTAGGAGTGACGACTCCGAAAGTGATGACTCCGAAAGTGATGACTCCGAAAGTGATGACTCCGAAAATGACGACTCCGAAAGTGGCGACTCCGAAAGTGGCGACTCCGAAAGTGACGGCTCTGAAAGTGACGGCTCTGAAATTTCCGACTCCGAAATTGCAGACCTCGAAAGGGACAACCTCGAACACGAATCTAGAGCGCACCCCCAGTCGAAGCCTTACCACTATTTCAATTCACTTTCAGATGACAGTATGTCTCTCCCCATGTTTTGTCCATTTTATCTCTCTATTTGCTCACGTTCAATAGGTGGTCCAGGTGATGCCGGAGGAGAGAAAAAAGGTTTGGACGACCAATACAAATACCTTTCTCGTGGTTTTACAATAGGGCCTCCGAGAGAGAGCAAAAAACTCTCTGCCCGCAAGACTTATTCTAGTAGTGAAGAGAGCAAAAGCGAGTTCGGCTCCGACTGGGAAAGTGACGACCCCGAAATTGAATCTAGTGCGCAGCCCCAGTCGAAGCCTTACAACTATTTTGATTCACTCCCTCAGCGCCCAAGAAAGATCTATTTGGCCCCTGATCGTTACGCCGAGCATCGCGCCAAGCTTGAGAAGGAAAGGCGATTCAAGGAGTTTACAACAGGGCCTAAGGCATGGCAATATAGAAAGCTATGGCAGAGGGGGCCACGTGCAGGACGTTCCGACGAATTCGAGACCGAAGAAATGGCCCAATATGCTGAGAATATAATGCGAGAAGCCACACGACGCCGCCTTGAAACATACCACCGTGAACGGTGGGAAATGTGGGGTCTCAAGAAGGTCGAAACCCCGGAAAAGAGAGACAAAGGTACAGATTCTTCAGCAGGGGAAGGCTTCGAGTTGGAGTACTCGTCGCATTTGGACACAGATGAGGGTTCAGAGGGGGACGACTCAGATGAGGATTCAGATGATGATTCAGATGAGGACTCAGATGAGGAGGAGGGGGAGGAACCGGAGACTCAAGTCGCGACAGAGGACCAAACAGACGAGGCAGCATTCGAGGATATACTGAAAGGAGTACCAAAGCCGTCGGACCCCTGCTTCAATAACCCACCAGATATCGTCTTCTTGCCACGTGTTCCCGAATTCAACGAGGTTATCTTCCAACTAGAGTATCGCCGCGGGTACACCAGGAAGCAAGTCATTTGGCTGATGGGGGGTCCCCGAGAGGGGCGTGGTCCAGTCCCGACAGCCAACGCCATTGGAATGCGCCTAAAACGCTACATGAAAAAAAATAACCTCACGGATGCTGTCAAGGTGGCACCCGCCGGCACCGCCAAGAAACCTACTGCCAAGAAACCCACTGCCAAGCCCAAGGACGACGACGACGAAGATGAGGATTCTGATGACGGAGTTCATAAAGGCCCCTTGTTACCCCATGGGCCGAGAATCCGGAATAGAGAACTTGGTGTCCACGGCTGGTTCTGGAAGCATCCCCATGAGATTGAGAAAGATTACTCATTCGGATACGGGTAAAACCTTCTGCAGATAGATCCTTCCGTCTGATGGCGTTTTTGAGCCTAAAGGTTTGTTTTTCACTCTCCACTCCAATTTGTTTTTCACTCCAACTTGTTTTTTCTACTCCAATTTGTTTTTCACCCCATTCCAATCCTTAATTCTGCTACACTTTGGCCTGTCAACTATGTCATCCATGTTCACTTTCTTCCCTCCCCATAGTTGTATCGCCTCGGTGGCATATCCCATGTTTTACCCCCCAGTTTACATTCCCCCTTTTATATCCCCCCATTGTATCTAAAAAAAAAATAATAAAAAAAGCCCCATATATCCCTTTTCCTCCCCCAAGCGCCTTATAATCTGGCAAAAGTCGGAGTGGCACTAGAAAGGCACTAGGCCCAAGCTTGGGACAGCCTGTAGTTTGTCGTAGTTGAACCACCCCTACCCCACACTTCACATCTATTCGGATCAATCAAAGCTGGAGAGCCAGTCATCCACCCGCTAACTGCCGTTTTCCCACATACATATCATGGTACGATACTTTACAAAAACATTCAAAACGTAAACTCAACTAGAGGGAGGTTGTCACTCCTCCTTCCAAGGACATTTCCCCGCTGGGTATGATACAAAAATTCAACAGAGTTCTATCCATTCATTCAGGTCGCCCCCTACCCGAGCACCCATATAGAATCACCAGATTTACACTGGGAGATAGACCGAATACCAATCCTAACCTTAAAACCCAAGGGGTGTCGATTCAATCCATGGTCTTTCAATTGTTAAGCTGTAGCTACAGAGCTGTCATGGATTATCACTCGATATTAAATAGTGGTGGTATCCAATCCTTCACTTCACCCCCCCGCGCTAGCAAGTACTGTTTGTGATGTACGGGGATCACCTGATCTGCCTCATGGGTGCTGTAACACTTGAGGGTTTGAATTATACATCTACAGTAAAGCCTCTCATAATTCCAGGAGGCTGGTGTATGAGAAAAGCTGGAACTAGTAGTGGGTTGGAAACAAGGGAGGTGTCTTGGCAAACTAAGTGATAGGATATGGTGCGGTCGGTTTATAAGTGATAGCTGCAAGTAACTATACTGGTACATTTATATAAGAACCATGGAAGAGAAGATGAAAAGAAAATAAATCCCCTCCCTGTTCAACATCCTGTACAGCATCTTCGGGCTCAGCAGCCTGAAAATAGGACAAGATAGAGAGGTTTGAACTGTAGACTCCACACTTTTAGCCCTAATTTCTGGAATCATGATCAATCAATTCCCTGGAAATAGGAATTATGGGAGGGTTAGAAGTTGAAGAGGGAATCCTCATAGTACCAAACCTGTTCTTATACAAGACTGGAAATATAGGAGGGTTGGAAGTTCGAGAGGTTGGAATTGTGGGAGGGTTTACTGTATCATAAAATTTAATCAAGGCACGAGCTAACCTGGGCAGAAGAGGGTGGGAGAGGGGAAAGTCAGATGGATGAAATGTAGACTACTATGTCCTTTCAAATTTTCCGCTAGGAGCTACTCAGTTTGCGATTTCTTAAAATGGGAACGTGATATGGATGCTGAAGAAAGCCATTTAGCGTGTTTGGGGGATATCATGGTTGGCTAACAGTAATGGAACGGGATATCTGGATGTATGATACCATGATTTTGATCCACTCCTCCAATCACCTTTCCAACACTTCCATTGATTTCTAGTGCTAAGAGAAAAAACATTACTCGGGGAAAGAAGAAGGAAAGATAATAGCTGGTTCGCCTCCTATTTCGCTGTCGCTCATAGTCGGTGGAAGCAAGTATGACACCACTCTTTTTTTCTCTTTTTTTCTTTTTTCCTTTTAATATATTGAATTTTAATAGTTGTGTACAATTTTGTTTTCATATCACATATTATAAGGACAATTGTGTTCTCTCCACTTTCTTCAAAATTCAGTAATACATTAACAATTTTCCAGTTCTATGTTCACGCCAGAGTTTACCAAGAAGCTTAAAATCAGGAAGATTTATTGGCATCAGAGCCAACAGCTGGTAGTGCCAATAACATTGATTTTTCAATTGCGCGCCCTCGAAGTTGAGGTTGAGGAGGTGCAGAACAGATGCAGATGAAAAAAATAGTGAGACAAATAATGATGGCGATGATTTGGCTGAAGAATCAGGTTCTGATTCTTCATGTCTATCATAATATAACTCGATTACAAAAATACTGATTTTTCTACATTCAATTAATACTTTGTATCTTATATATAAATACAGATATGTGGTTAATAACTAGTGGTATATAAATCTATTGAAATTCAATATGTCAAAATAAAAAATTAATAAAGAAAATAAAAAAATGTGTGGTGTCACACTTGCTTCCAGGTCACACTTGCTTCCACTGACTATGAGCTACAGCGAAATAAGAGGGGAAGCGGCTATTATATTGTACAAATTACCAGAAATGTTATGCATTTTCATGATTATTAGATGGGTATCCAACCACCAACCGCTAACGCCTCTCTAAAATCCACAACCTCCCTCCTCCTCACCCCCTTCCTTCTTTCCTTCCTTCCTTCCTTCCCCACCCAAGCCAACCCGATCCCGATTTTATCCATCTATCCATCCCCGTCTCACCTCACCTCATCTCCCCAACCTCCACATCCCCCTTAACCCTTGCACCACTAACCCCCATCCTATCCAACAACCTCTCCCTCTCGGCCTGATTCAGGGGAACCCATTCCCTAGGTGCATCCTCCTCCTTCCCCTTCCCTCTTCTCTTCTCCCCCCTCCCCTTCCTGAAGGACAGGATCGGAGGGCAAAGCATCGCTTGGGCGACCTTTGACATGAGGTTTCGTAAGCGTGGCATTGTGTGTGATATTCCGAGTGCCGATTTTGTACGCGCGTGTGTGTTTGTGTTTGTGCGTGGAGTAGATTTGACGACGGTGGGGAAGTGAGTGAGTGAGTGAGCGAGTAGTCGGTCGTATCGTTCGCTCGTTTGCTTGTTTGTGCAAGAGTGTTGTATGATAATAATTACATCTCAAGTGAAGAGAGAAGGAAGGTATGATATGCACGCACCATCACTCGCCGCGTAGGGTAGGGTAGGATTTGGGTCCCACTCTTTTTCCGCTCTCGGGTGTCTTGTCTTGGCAGGCTCGAGCAGAGGAGAGAGGGGGTGGAAGAGAAGAAGGCAACAGCGAAAAACAACAGATTTGTATCATATTATCATACCGTTCCCCCCCCTCTCCACAAACCCAATAACGATAGAATACAACAAGTATGATACTAACTTAAAAAGCCACAACTATGAATATGATACGATACAAGTACTGTACCCCCCATCTCCGGGATGCTGTAGCTATCGTACGGTAAGTTTACCGTCCAACGCGATCCCTTCCACAACGGGTACAATGCCGATGATCCCATCTCGTGGTTTTTCATTAGATTATGCGAACGGTTAAGCGATCACGTGCCCCCCCCGCATGCGTTCACGCGAGTCCTCTTGTCAGGATAGAATAGTCTAAGGCTATGGGGTGGGTTACATGGACGATCATCCAGTCGCTAAAAGCTGGAAAAAAAAAAAAAAGGTTTTTTTCTTCTTCCTCAGACAGTGAGTGGTAAATGGGGTTCGGGATGTTGATTTTGGCTTTTTGGGACTTTCCTTTTCTTTTTTTTTTCGTGATTTTATGGAATGCAAATCTTCCACTGGTCTGGAATCGTGCCTCTCTCTTTTTCGTCAATAATTTTTCGCTAATATTGCTGAAGCTAGAGGGGGTATATAGTGGGTTCGATGATCTTCTCAGGGTCATGTTTCCCGGTTATCATAAAGCACCACTACTACCGACATTTCGGTTGTTTTTTTTGCATCGTAGGGGTATTTTATCCTTACACTTGCAGTGTACAGTACTAGTACAGTGCAGCACAGTTCCTGCCTGATGAACCACCGATCAACTCTCCAACTTTTGTGATAGTCCTTGTGACGATGATAGGTCGCGATGAATACACAGCAAACAAGCGATTGCAATAACAAAAAAGAAAGAAAAAAAACACCCGCTGAATCCTTCACCCATTACCCATTATTATTACACAAGATACCGCGGATAATACTTATTGAACAAGAACGGAATGAAAAAACACCCCGATGACCAGCTCTTTCGGAGAGAGAGAGAGAATGGAAAGAAATCATATTCTTGCCCCGGTGGTCCGACCTCAGGGGCAGGGACCATCCGATGATAAAGTTAACCGGCAGCGAACCGGCCACCGACAAAAACTAAATAAAATAAAAAAAAGCAGAAAATTAACTCTTTCGTCAAATTTCTCCTCCACGCTCACTTTTTCCCAACCAGAGTCCACCCAGATATAACCCGACTTTCTTCTCTTCCCACCACGCCCGCAATGCACACGCTTTACATCAATCCAATCCGATCCTTCCCCACCCCCCCCCCCCTAATTCCATAACTCGACAAATCAACCTTGCTTCGGCCCCTCCTTCGCACTCTCCAAAAACTCTGCAATCTCGGATACCCGCTCCGCTTCCATGGTTTCCTTCTCCTGCGCTTTAATCGCCCTCTTCTTCCCGTTCATGGCCCACGTGACCATTCTGACTGTGCTCTTCAGGGAGGGGACTTTATTCGGTTGGCCAGCACCGTCAGCAGCGGCGGTAGGTTGCTCTGCGGGGGTTGTAGGCATTTTGGGTTCTTGTTTGTTTGAGGCGGTGGGTTGAGGTATTTGGTTGCACCGGTGCGGTAGGAAGAAAAAGAGGAAGGAGGTCGAGGAGGGTAGACTGTTTATGTCTTTGGTATGATATGATGGTCACCTCTACCCTATGGTACTTTGAAATGCAAAGAGTACAGTGTCGCAATGAAGGAAGAGCGAGTGCAGGAAAGAGGAAGGGAGGAAGGAAGGAAGGAAGGAAGGGACAGAGGCACCGTAGTTGAAATATCTCGGTCAGGCCTCCTACGGTACTCTCCACCCTCCAGAGACAAAACACCCCCAAGAAAGAACAGTCTACAGGATCCGGCACGGCTTGAGCAAAGCTGAAACCAGTGCATCTCCATCAATTACAGTACCGGTACTGTACTCGAGCACAAGTACGGTAAGTGCCCGTAATTTTGTCAAATTCCCCAGCTAAGCCTATAGCAGTTTAGCTCTGCTGCTTATCGATAAGCGGATCGTCCAGGCAGAACACAAAAGGCAAAACCCCACACACACCCCTGACAAGACAAGCTCAGATCAGCACCCTAAAGGGGAAACCAAATTACCAAAGTTTCAAACTAAGACCCCCCAATCCTCCTCCCCTCCCAGCGACCGACTACGGGTACTCGGGTATGTAACACGCTAAGGAGAAGGCAGAGGAGGCTACTAGTACAACTAATCTCCCAACGCGACAAACCAGTTCCGTCCTTTCCGTCCATTACGATAAACTCAGTTATTACCGTATTATTTATCCCAGGCCAATCCATCAACCGAGTGATGTTCCGTGAACCGTTATGAAACGTGTCGGTGAGATTACAGTGGAAATTTAGACTCTGCTCCCCCCCCCAGCGATAGTGTGTGTGGTATCCCGGACTTACCGTACCGTTACAGCTGCCTTTACCGTTACAAACGTGGATGCGTAATGAACGATCCAGATTGCTAATATGAAGATTCCCGCAGGGGAGAAGGGAGGGGGAAGTTAGTCAAATCGCTTATCTTGAACTTTTTTTTTTTTTCCGCTGATTTCCGGAATACGTTAAGCGTCTGGAAATTCTCTCGGGTATTATACCTACGGTAACTGCCCGCTGCATTCGCCCCCCCCCCCACCCCCTTCAGAGATTATCAGCCTCCAACCCAAACAAAACAAAAAAACAAACAAACAAACGCCAAGACGAGTGCTACCACATGACCACGTTCAGGTACCGGTACTTGTACGAGTACAGTATGACACACAGGGGGGAAGGACCCGATGGGTTGCCGGTGGGTAAGAAAACCGGTCGTGCTCCGACTAACACTCTGTAAAGTACTGTAACCGGTGGCACAGGATGAACTCGGGGAAACTTGTCCCGGGAGAAAAAGTCAAGACTTCTACCGGGTATCGTGTATAGTACTACGTATACTCGAGTACTTGACCATCCATAAAAGTATTCGGATGTCTTGGTGCCAAGATTCCACCTTTAGGCCCCCCCTCTTGGTTATATCTTGGCGCCTAAGCATCCGAATACTTTACGAACGGTCAAGTACTAGTACAGTACAGTAACCGTACTGTACTCGGGTATGGACTACCCTTCCTGGCATCAGTCCCACCAAATTAAATCAATTTTTCCCTCTGACGGTAACTACGCCCAGACTCAAAAACCTCTTTTCGTTCCCATTCACCAGCGTCCATACCCGAGTACCCGTATAATCTCTTGAAATCCACCATCTCCGGCATGTCAGAATATCCCTGTAAATCGCGACATCGTCCAAAGTAGGCCTAGGTTGGCAGGTTAACCAAATTGCGAAAGCCAGTTAATGAGATCCAACACTGCCAAATGACTCAGGCTATACCGTGTCAGGAAAACACTAATCCTTCTCAAGAACTTTTGACTCAGAATCCGGAGATCATAGGGCTGTCGGAGATGGTGGATTTCAAGAGATTATGCGGTACTGTACAGTACAGCATCAGCTCGCTCGCTAACTTCCACGCAGAGTTAGACTAGGGGGTGTCCGTACTATATACAATAAGCAGTTTGTGTATTTAAACTTAGTGATTTTTTTTGGACATACCTGTATTTTAGTTCTGTTATGATAATACGAAATGAGAGCTTTTTTTTTTCCAACTTCTTTTTTTCTCTTTTTTTTTTTTTCCCACATTTTCAGGATCGGAAACAAGTGGTACGGCAAGGCATACGTAGTGTTTGTGCCGTATAAAAAAAAAGCGGCGCACAAGCAAAGGGCGCGGCTATGGCAGGCATGCCAAGAGTAAGAAAAATGTCAGAAGAAGACAAATGTAGTAAGACATTGAAACCAAGAAGTTATGTATATTTAAACTTAATTAAATTTTTAATAATTGATAAATTAAGAATGAAATATGATGAAAGAGGAAATAAAAATAAAAAGAAGAAAGAAAGAAAATTAAAATTAGAAACCTGTAGCTATAAAAAGAATGAAAATAAAAGTAAAAATTTCACGCCAAATGTAATAAAAAGAAGAGGGAGGAACCCAAGAAAGAAAGAAAAATACAGCAAAATTCCTTTACTATTACTTTTTAAAATATTATTTATTCTACAATGTCCTCAAGAAAACCATGTGCTGCTGCAAACTGCGAGTGTAAGGATTTCCTTATACCAAAATCTGGAAATCTGAAAAAGTGTGCGGATACAGAGTGCAATCATCCACTTGGAGCTCATCATGCTATCACTCTACCTCCAGCTCGAAAACCACAAACTTCATCACAGCATATCATTACCCTAGACGAAGACGACGAACAAGATGACGATATCGAAGAACAAAGAAAATCACCATTACATTCATCCATAACACCAAGACATGGCGTAACCGAAACACTACCATCGCGGTCGGCAATGACACTCCCCTCACAATCACAATCTAGTTCACATGTTCGCTATCAACAACTATCCTTCAAAGATGAGGTCAATTTTGCCCGACAGAAAGCGATTACCGCCAACTCGCAACGTGGAAAACAAGGTAGTACTAGTCTATTTATACCGACCGGTCTCTCAGCGGAATTACAAACTACTATTCAAGGACTGAAGCCAATTCAGATCAAGACGACAATTTGGACACGTCAAGAAGGTTCGCATATGGTTAAAGAAAACAATACTCAGTGGTGGGACTTTCCTTTGGAGGAGATATTGCGGGACTACAATGGGTGGTTGGTAGAAAGGATCTTGAACCATACTATTAGATATCCTACCTACCTCTCGTATCGTGGAGTACCGCTGCGACAGGCAACAACTCTTAGTTAACCGTTGAGCAAATGTAATACTTCTCTCGTATCTTATAAAACCTAGATCGATTCTGGTTCTTTATCGAGACTCTGATTATTACTCTTAGACCCTTGTCTACGTTCCTTAGTTGAACGCTAATAATCAGATCGTATCTGGATAGAACTTGCGAAGTAGTAGAATAGACTCTATTCTTAATAGTATAGGTAAGAAAGTATAATAGGTG
>JACCEG010000457.1:0-26655 GCA_014065205.1 Tuber brumale
CCTATCTACTCGGACCTAATGTCCTCCTTATATAGTTGCCCTTCACGCCCTTGTGACTCACCCTTCAAGTCACACGCCACATATGACTCACAACTGTGAGTAATACCAAAACATCATAAACTAGTCATATGACCGAAGTGGTCACATGCGCAAAACCCATGACCTCTAAATGAGGTCATGTGCGAAACATAACATATCATCATAACCATATCATATGACCAAAGTGGTCATATGTGCGAAATCCCATGACCTCTAATGAGGTCATGTGCAAAACATAACATACCTATGACTCATAACTATGAGTCATGTGAAAACCTTTCCTTGCTAAGCCACATTCGTGACACGGAGCCATCTTATCGCAACTTCATTTATCATCCATCCCTTACCTGATGTTGCAATTAACCAGTTAGGTAGATTGTCCTCTTCGAACCACGATGTTTGAATATTTTGACCCTTGAAAATCATAACTGGGCGAATGTGCTTGCCAGCAGTGCTGATTGTTTCAACAATCGAGACCCATTCGCAACTTTTCGGTGATTGCATATATGTGCGCTTCTTCTCAGCCTTGCCAATAATCCGTGTATTGACACATACTCATAGTGCAATCCCATGCTCATCAACATTCCAGATATTATCCTGTTGAATTCCATAGCTGCTGCGCACAGTATTGAACTGATTGAAGAACTGCCTCATGAGTTCTGGTTAGGTTCCACAAATATGCTTTGAATCAATTGGCTTGCCTAAAAGTGTAGTGACATTTGGATGTCATGACAAAAACTGAGATACCTAACTCTTTCCAATTATGATACTCCCTTCACCGGACTCTATGATCTTTTCTGCCATCTCACGAATATGGGTATGGGAAGGTGCAAAGCCCCGCTCTTCTTGCTCCAAGATCCATGCAACAAGAGCATCTTCTTGGTTGGTTGTTAAGTGCTGCATGAAGGTATGACTTTCATGGGAGGTAGAGGCTCTAGCTTGACAACCTTGAATTGTTCCACAGTTAACATTAAACTCCAGACAAGCCTTTCTCTCACTCATACCATGCTTGATGGCTTCCAGTGCTTGCTCTATTGCATATTCGTGGGGATTGGCCATATTGTGTTGTTGGGCTGGAATGGATTGAACTGTGTTGATACGCTACTTCGTTGATTTATGCGCCCGGCCGGAATCCGGGGGTGGCCGGAATCCCGGGTGCCTAGCTTACCGATCACCCACCCTTGTTCGATTATTATTGTTTGTCCTACCTATCCTCTACCCTCCCCTGCCACCGACCCTCTTTGTGTGTGGCTCCAATACCTGTTCTGTGACTAGAGTGTCTCAGCCGTATGGATACACGCCAAGAAAACAACTCCAGTATGATAATTATGATAATATTATTATCATATTATCATACTCGTACAATACTGTAGAAATAGCGATGCTTGGCGGAAGCAGCTTCCAGGGCACTAACAACCGTACCTAGGCAATCCAAAATCCCCCCCATCCCCGCGAATATTACGAGGAGTGTTTTATATGCACTTCTATGAGGCTATATCTTCCCAGATATGTGGGTGTGGTTGAACATGTTTGAAAATCATTGTTGTGTTGGTTTTTGGTTGATCTCCAATGCGAGGTAACGTATGGCAGAAGGTTTGTTGTTCCATGTCACAACCCTTGCAATGTGGGTTCCAATATGATACTGGTTTAACCAATCGGTCTGCGTATTGGGGTAGCTTTTATTTAATTGATTACATTTGTTGTATTATGCCAGCCTAGAATTAGTACTTGTAAAATATCATAATATTTCGGCACTCCTGGTGGAGGTTATTGGCATCATATGGAAAATCGTGTTTTTGTTTTTTTTTGGCTATTTTTCAACTCCAAGTCAGCTACTTTTGGTGTGGTACAGTACGAGTACTGTACTCGTACACTTATGATACGCCACAGGTGGTTTTTGTTGCTACGGTAGCCTTGTGCCGGTACAAGGGTGAGCATGAATTCATGGTACAGAGCAGGGATGGTCATCCTCCTTTGTGGAGGCCATTTTCGAACACTGGAAAAATATGCACTCCAACCCAGGGCCATGAATGAGCAATGAGAAAGGTGAAAGGAAAAAATATAAGGTCAGAAACTGTTAGCTATGATTGGGATATATTTGGTTCTCTAGTTCTAGCTCTGTCAAGTTCAATAGCTCTGATTTAGAAAGGTTTTTGGTACAAGTGCTGTACCACTGCTATAGAACCTCTGATCCCTGCTCTGTACCATGAATTCATGATCTACCCTTGTATCTCTTTTCAGATCTATTCGCCTCCCGTTTCTGGGCGCTTCTTGCTCCCCCGCTTCCAGCGAGGCCTGAGTTTGCGGTGAGCACCCGACCCCTATCTCAGAGGGGTAATTTCACCCACCTCGCACATTTCTCTTGAACTCGAGCATCATACTTAGGGCACCGCATCCCTCCCACCATATATTTGTTCTTCACTCTTGTAACAGACAAACCTCCACAACCACTTTTCACCCTAAGGTATGACTACCGACACCGGAGACTCCAAATCAAACACCATGGTTTCGGATACAGATCCAAAAGAGTTTGTTTCCAGTTCCCGCATCTCTGGTAACCTTTCTCTAATGGCTCTAGGGTTGAGACAAAGTCACCGTTTGAAACACAGATATTTCAGGTCACGGCACAAGGCGGAACGAGATGCTTCTACACTCACGCAAGTATCTTGTCTAAGTGCTCGCAACCGTTCAGGAGTGCGGTAGAAGGAGATTGGAAGGAGTCTTCAGAGCACATAATTGATCTGAATGACTGGGATGGCGATACAGTTGAACGCTTGCTCCAGTTCCTCCACACCAATAACTACCAGTGGCCGATACCGAAGAAACATGTAGTGGAAGAACTCGGTTCTATTAATGGGAAAAAAAAACTTTTCACCTTCGAATCACCAGCTCCCAGAGCGGAGGCCGAATCTTTTGAGATCAGTCGCCCCCTAACTCCTATTGAGCAATTAGTTGTAGCCGATGAAGCGCTCACCATACCGTTGGACTATAATGCTTGGCTAAGTACCATAAAGCCAACAGATCATGACCTCGGGGACCTACTCCTGTCTCACGCAAAGATATATGCCCTCGCTAGCTCCAAAGATATCGAAGGGCTGGAGCGGTTGGCACTTGATCGTACACTCAAAACACTTACAGCACTCGGTACTTTTGAAAACGGATCTCCAAAAGTTACTTATATCACTGAACTTCTCAAGTATGTGTATGAAAACACAGCCTCACTATCTTCCAGCCGTGAGCCGATGCGCAAGCTAGTTGTCAGGTTTACTGCTTTGAACCTTACAATTTTAAACTCTGACAACAAGATATCGGGTTTGATGGGTTCAATTGCCGAGCTTGCTGGAGATCTCATGTCTGATGTGACTAGAAGAGTGCAAGCTCTCGAGATTGGAGGTTCTATCAAGGTTAAGCGGTATATATCCGATTTAGAGGTTTGCACTCTGTCTGTATATGGCCTGAGAGCAGTTATAGCTTGAATCTCTAATGACATTACTTTGATCCCATTGCTGATGCGGTGAAAAGGTACGCATTGGCGGGGAAGAGCCATGGAATTGCACTCAAGAGTTCAATTGGGGAGACCCTAACCTCAATTATGGGCGTCTACTTCCGTGAGTCTCCTGCCTAGGTCTGGCTAGTTACTCGTACCTGGGAAGAAGTATCCAGACACAGGGATTAGAAAGATACATGGCCAATCATCTATCCATATTTCTGCATGCAAGCAAAGTTATATCCTCAATTCTCGGGCACTTCTTTCCTAGGACGGGTGTGCAGAATCTAAAAGTGTTCGTCAGCACTAACCTTGGGAAAAATAGTCCTGTTTGGCTTGTACCAAAGTACACAGAAGTCGAAGAGCAAGCTTGTACCTCTTTTAAAATGAGTACCGTGCCCTCTTCAGGGTATATCCACGACAGGAGCGATATGGTTGCGTTTCCGGGGGCAAGGGGAATTTTTATTCCATGCAAGGATGGGGGTCTTCCGGGCATCCGACATGTTCAATTGCTCCGTACTTCGACCCCTACGACAAATCTGATTATGGGACAGCAGGCGGGTAGGACTGGGGTTCTGGAGTGTATTAGCCCCCCCCGTTCACCATCTGGTCCTGGCACGGCACCGAATATGTTCCTCCACCTCATGTGGAAATACTGATTTCTCGTTTTGTAAGCTAAACTTTCTCTCCTGAGTCATTCTAAATTTCAGGAGTTGCGGTGCTGAACTAGATTGCTCATTTTTTAGGAGCTGCTGCTGGCAGGCGCATCCCCTGGCTGTCAAATTTTAATAACGAAACATGGATTCTCGGGGTGGAAGGGTGGAAATTTATGCCTAGGGGATGGAAACTTATGTTTAAGGGTTATGGAAACTTATAAATGCCCCGGGAATGATGATCTCAAACTCCATTACCATCAATCGTGATGTTCCTATCCCATCAGTGTCCTATCAGTATTCTAATTTTTCCAATATTATGATACAAATTCACACTATTATTGTTTGCGCCTTGTACAAGCACTGACTCCAATGGGGCATGTGACTATGCGGTATTGTTTCAGCGTCCTATGCCATTAGAGATAGGGTATTGGTTCCACTTTTGTTTTCTTATATGTCCGCGTTGGGTGTATAATAGTGGCTTGTTTGGGTGCTTCCCCACTCTATGCAGTTTAGCATAGGATATTGGGCTCAAGGATCAGAGATATTGTACTGGTGGAACAAGATATTTTTTCCAAAATGATTAACCTCCATACTTTGCCAGGTCTGGGAAAGGACAAGGCCATATCTATAACCCTTTCCGATAGTAGTCTATCGGTACAAGGAACCTGCCCAATGTGATACCTTTAGGATGTAGGATTCAAACTAATTACCTGCACTTGTACCCACTATCATGACTGATGAATCGAAATCGACTTATGAAAGTGTGCCTTGGCAGTTATGAGTTTCAGCCCCTGTGTGGTACAGTACGCACGCGGAGAGCTGCTCGTTCCATATAAATTGATATATAAATTGATATATTATGATAATACTGGAGTGGAAGGCTGGCGCCAAAAAAGATGAGCAGTGTAAGGGCCCCCCACGGCGACCAGCCATGACCAAGACCTTCCAGCCACTAATCCGGCGAGGCGATCCAAACTAGATCTTCACCTATATAACATTGTGAAATAGTTCCCCTATATTTTTACTTTTTGGCCCTTTAGAATTTTGTATCTAAACTGTCTAAGAAGCCGGTCAGGGAGGCTGTAGTCGATACAATGATTTTGGTGCATTTTTTCTAAAATATTTGTGTGGGGAATGGCGTGGGTTTGAGCTTTTTTTAAAAAAAAAAAAACCTCAATGTTACAATATTGCATGCCAAAGTGGCCAACAATTCTTTAGTAATCTGCGGCCACTTGGGAGGGATATTTGAAGGAATTTTTAGCTATACTAATTAATTTTTCTAATTTTTCTACAGCTTCAGAACGTGTTTGGGTTGTCATATGCTATTTTGTGTGAACCACTTTTGGCATCAACCTCGTACAGTACTTGTGATTTACAGAGAGAAGGTTTTCCGGGCATGTCTTTCCCCTTCTCATAACGGGAGTGTGTGGAGTACCGGTAAGGGGACATGCATGGAGCATACAGTAGATATATGTCCGTAGGCTCCAGAGAATACTCCTCTCTTATCCGTCAGTTTGGAGCACAAGGCAACATAAGGAATCTTATGATCGCACCTTTCTTACACCCCCATTCTTGGTGCAGGACTTGCACGAGGTGCATCCGCTCACCCCGGCTTTGTGCCATCCACTACAGTAGGTACACCGAGAGTTCTTACTGCGTGGCACTAATATGGGCGCCGGTATAGGTACGGAAATTGAGGGGGAAAAAATGGGAGTTATTGAAAGGAGTTTTGTTCTAGCTGAACTGTGGGGTTCTGTAATTGATTTTACGGATCCCGACCCCTTGCTCGTTTATATCAAGCAGATATTCTGGCTGCTAATGGCGGCTGTGCCCCCAACATGGTAATTTATCTTATGCTGGTTCTTTAGGAACATGCCGTACCGGCATTATGCGTTACCCACTTCACAGATCCCGCGGCTATCTTCTCTTCTTTAGCTACCCGTCCTCTAATAGTAGAGGCTACAGGCGAGTCAGCCGCCTGCTTTTGTTTTCAGGATTGTTGGCCCAAATTTAAAAGCGCTCCCTACCAGTTCCCCCCCAAAAGAATTACTCCCAGAGTTGCGCATTGGTATGATACTCAGTATCGTGTCGAATGGGTGGTGAAGAGGGGGCTGGCTTTGTGAAGCTCCAGGGTTTTGAGTATCGTTGGGGACTTGAAAAAAAAAAAAACAAGAAAAAACGGCTGCTGAGCCGCTGGGTGCACTGTACAAATGCTCGAGCACTCAGGTGTGTCTGTAGAAACCTATCTCTGTGGACTGAGGGCAGCAATGTAGGGGTTGTTTTGATCGGACGATAAAGTTGGTGAAAGAAAGGCAATAACACCGTGCTGACATTAGACTTAAAGACTTGAAGATTTTTTTTTTACAGGTGCAACCTCCGTGACCAGGCTATCTGAAGCCCTGGTTAAGAAAACAACGGGATCAGGAAACCACCTTTCCTCAACTGGGAATAAATTTAAACTGAGATTACCGGTATGGGATACGAGTAGAGACACTGGGATACTGTTTTGTGTGCCTCCACAGGTAAATATGGTTGGTTGATAGAGTGATGGGTCATCCCGGCACAATTCGTCTTAGATTTTCAGCCGACGGTTGCACATTGTGATGCGGGAAGACAAGGACAAGGCACCACTGCCATTCCCTGTATTAAGGCCGCCCAACGCATCCATCAACGTGCCGTTTGACTTGATTAACGCCTCCCGTTAAGGTGCCCGGAAGACACAAAAACTGACGATTCAGTGGGCCTAATGGCAGATAACGAAGTGTTTGTTCCCTCGTCATCGATAAGGCGCTCCTTCTAATGTGGCACTTTCGGTGATCTAGTAAGGTGTTGTCTCTGGAGCACGATGAGAGAGTAGCGGCCTTCTCGTCGGCGATATTTCAGATAAATGCAGAGAAAGGTACAAAAACCTTTTACGTCCACGGAGACATCCTCTCCCAAAATTCTCACCCATTCAAAAGCATAGTGGATGGCAACTGGGAGGAATCAGTGAAACGCGAAATCAACTTGGACGAGTGGGATGCGGGCACAGTTGGTCGTATGATCGATTACCTCTATACTAAGGATTATAGTTGGCAGAAGGATGGGAATTTTAAAACCGTTCCTACTGTAGAAGGGTGGTCTACCGGTAATGCGGAGTCCTCTTTTGGCGCAGCGCGGCCTTTGACCCCCCTTAGCGGATTAATAAAACACAAGAGCACTTCTTATTTGTCTTATGAGAGCTGGACGTTACTCCCCGCTAGTAAAGACTTTGGACACGAGGAATTACTTCTGATGCACGCGAGGGTTTATGCTTTGGCAAATTACTGGGCAATTGAAGAGTTGTCGGAGTTGGCACTTGGTCGTCTGTTGCTCACTCTGCACGCACTTGAAGCTACCAAGTACAATCCTATGCAGGTCGGATATATCGTGGAGCTCATATCATATGTTTATGAGAATACATGCTCGCGCTACGGAGAACGAGAACCAATGCGTCAGGCGGTAACGAGGTTCACGGCGTTGGAACTTACAAAGTTGAATTCTAAGGGAGAAATCTCTAAACTGATGGGCGCTTATGGAGACTTCGGTGATGACCTATTGTCCGACCTAACCAGGAGGATAAAGCTTGCTGAGGTTGGGGGTGTGATACGGCACAGATACTTGGCTGGCATTGAGGTTAGTCGATTTAATAATAACGAACGGGATATTCTCGCTTTTTGCCAAAAACTTAGCACTAGAGCTAACACTAATGTACAAAAGATACACGTGGGGTATAAACAGCCATCGAACTGCGTACGGGAGTACCAGTGGGGAAGTCCGAACATTAATTTCGGGACGAGTGCTACGTGAGAGCATATCAGGATTGTCTCAGAATGGTGCTGGTCCGGGTGCTAACATTCGAAAGCAATGGATAGGCCGGTATGGCTAGTGCCCTATTATACAGAAGACGCCGATAAAGCCTGCACCTCGTTTAAAATCGTTACATATGAGCAAGTGGAATATGACCACCGGTTCCGAATCCCCATGGATCTCGAATCTCCTGAATACCCTTGTTTGATTTCTGTCTGTGATAGAGATGTCCCGAAGAAGGTTTCTTATGTCCAGTTGTTGCGGGTGGCCAAAACCGAGCAGAAGAACCTCATACAGAGTCAGTGCGGGGCTACCGGTGCTACGGATGATATTGTTGGTTCTGCGCACAATGAGTATCTTTTTTTGATGTGGAAATAGCTTGGCTTTGTGTTTTTTCGCTATGCCTGACGGTTTTTGCAGCTAGAGCAGGAAGCTGGTATCTGCTCATTGGTCTCGAGGGGTGTGTTATGGATGAGGGCCATTCGACAGGGTTTATCGTTGTCGGTTGGGGTGAGGTTCTGTTTTGATTGTGAAGGGGTGTACCGGATGTTTGGTTTTTTGCACGTTATTCTCGAGTTGCTTCTGCGATACCATTACTGCATTGAAAATCTTAAGCCCAACCCCCCAATAGCGGCCTGCGCTAGAAGGTATATGCTATTATGGCATCTCGTACCTTGGAGAGTGGCAATGTAGGGATGTTGGGGAGACCGGGAGGGACAAGACATAGTACCTGTGTTTACAACAAAAGCTCATGTTTTGAACACTCTCCCCTGACTACCTCAGAACTAGCTATGTTTCACGGAAATAGTGCATAAACCACCAACCCATGCTACCGGGAATTACCAACAGTGTCGGGAAACAGAGCCGGGACAAACCCCCGTTTGCAAACCATGGTACAGCCTCTGGGATATTATCTACAACGTGATGTGTGTGAATTGGTATTTCAATATCTCAAGAGGCTTTAACATCATTCCAAAAGACACACAATGAACCAAGCTCGGCGTGGAGTTTACAGAACTATACACCTCAGAGGTAGGAGAGGGGTGAATGGTTCTTACTCGAGCAGAAGAAAGGGTATCAATATGCTAGATAACATTCCACCAACTCCAGCCCAATATCCCACGTGATGTAATAGGTAATTAACGGGAGATATGGCGGATTATCAAGTGCCCGCACCGTGCGGGAGAAATATGCTACTAGCCCCATCCGCGATCAGGCGGGAGAACCTGTGCATTAGATACTCTCAGGAGGGGTATGTCAATTAATCCACACATACCACCCCGGGGAACCGAAAACACGAATTTAAATCCTCAATACTACTCTACCAGCTATATTCCAACACCCTAGACCAGCCGTGAAGAGTATTACCACGTTTTTGACACACATGTATTTTCCCTTCAATATTGCGAATACATTTGGGTGGTTCGATCGCGGGGAGTAATGGCAAGGGGGATCGTTTTTGTACTAATTGGATTTTTTTTCATACCTTGGCTGTGATAGCAGTACCATAATATTATCATCCTTCGTCCGGCCATCCAGCCACTATACCTACGACTTTAAGGTCAAGCTTCCCCAAAACAGTCCTTCAATCACATCATTCGCTCCTGTCTGCGATACCCCCTGGGGAGGGGGAAAACACTACAATATTATACTGTTGTGATCGAGTGATATCATGTGAACTTCGCCTCCGGAACCAATTACTTACTCTTCAAACCGATGTTAAACGCACGATATAAATCCCAACCCCCCCCCCCTACTCTATCCGAACCCTATTGTAGTGCACCCCTGGCGTTAAGGCTATAGTGAACATTGCTACGGGAGATAGATCACTACAGCTAGTAAGCCCCCCCCCCCCAACAGAGCGTAAGGGAGAACAAGGTGGCCAGTTACCCATTTGGAGTAGCGGCTTCAGGTACTTTACCCACTGCATCCAGGGGTAATTTGGTCCAGGGGGGAGGGGTTGCGGTGGTCTTCCCGAGATGACTAGAAGAATTTCTTTTTCCCTCATTCCCTTTAGATGTTGCCAATCCGCGGTATGATAAGCCGAGGGTATAAGTGGGACACCTTTCTCGCGCCCGGGTCTCGTAAGGGTGACTTCCCATGCCATTCAAGAATTGCTCTCGCACGGGGATGCATACAGACTGCCGTAGCAGTATCCATGGAGGATATGGAGGAAGTATATTTAATCTCGACCCACGACCCCCGAGTGACGAGGCGTGAGGGAGTGCCTGAAAGCCTTTCCGGAAGTCGGGTATGCCTTTGGCCGAAGAAGTTAGTGCTATGTGCTGGTCGGTACGGTGAATTTTCGGAGCTCTGAGGCGATAGGTATATCTATGGAAATGGGTCTTAACATATATACGTTGGATATTGGGTTCCCTGCCGCGAACGATTGTGGTGTCCGTGTCGGTGCAGGCTATGGAGGTGCCTGTGGCTCTGGGGGTGGCGTTGGGTTGCGGATGCTTGAAGTGGGTGCCCCCATACTTTTTTTTTTTTTTACACATACTCGTGCCAAGGTTGCAGCTAGGGCGCTGCAGCCCACGAAAATTCACTGGCTCAGTTTTCGGGGGCACTCATCCTGAGTGCCTGACAGCTCAATGTCAGTTTGCAGCTCAATGTAAGATTGTGGCTCAATACAATTTTGTGGCCAGATTTTGGGGCTTAAGATAGGATTGTGGCTCATTAAAACATGTGAGCTCATATATATTATGTAGTATCATACCCCAATGAACTTAAAGTAATGTAGTTTAATTGAGCTCTTAGTTTGACAAAATTGAATTAATATAGTTTGATAGAGTTTTCTAGCCCAATGAACATGTGCAATTGCAGCTCAATGGAGTTTCATATGATTTCAATAAATATAAGGCATTATATAATTCAATAGAGTTTTGCATAATAAATGTGCAATATTATAGTTTAATGAGTTTTATAGTCTAATAAATATAAAACATTGAAGTTCAATGGAGTTTTAAAGCTCAATAAATATGTACCATTGTGGTTCAAAGAAGTTTCAAAACTTCATAGAACTCTAGTAGTTGAATATGGTTTTATAGTTTTAAAATTCTATGATATTAGGGATATGCATGAGGCTGGATGAGAGTTCTACAAAGCATTTAGATATTTTAAACCCTGATACTAGTACTTCCCATATTTCAACATAATAATATTATCACTATGGGACCTACTATAATATTATCATTATTCATAAATTGAGTAAAGCCACAATGCTATCTTGAGCCACAAAATCTAGTCACAAAATTTTCATTGAGCCACAATCTTATGTTGAACTGCAAACTGACACTGAGCTGCCAGGCACTCAGGATGAGTGCCCCCGAAAAGTGAGCCAGCAAACTTTCAGGGGTTGCAGCGCCCTAGCTGCAACCTTGGCACGAGTATATTCGGGAGTTGCTGACTGGTTTATTCCTGTCTGGGAGGGGGGCCGGTGTTGTTGAGAGACTCAGGCGGGGGTTATTCCTTTCCGGTGTGTCTAGTGTGGAGATCCGTTTTGTTAGATTTGTGTACTTGCTTCCTGCTGCTAGTTTCCTATATTCCCGTAGCTCTATGGGGTGGTAAAGGTTTTTACTTCTTATGACTGACTAATTTGCGGGCTGGAGCTTCTAAAAACCTACTGGCAGGGTAAGATAGTGGTTTTTTATCGCTGGAATTGGGCTTTAGAACTCCCTAGACGGGGATGCTTGACTGGTCTTATAATATTATAATATTAATATGATAGTATCATTCCGGCGAAAGCTATTATTAACACAGAAATTACGTTAAAGCCTATTACCATCCCACCGCTCATCCCCCACACTCTACAACCCCCCTCCCCCTAATTACACTCTCCTGGCGCCCGCATCCCTTCCGGCTTTAGGGCATTAACTGCAGAACACCACTTGGCCAACCTGTCAGATGTGACATTCCCTGCGCCAATACAATCCCCAATATACTCCTTAAACCCCCCAAATCCTCCCTCAGCTAACCTCACCATCACAGAAGCGTGGCACTTATTCCTCAGATACCACGCCGCCGCAGCATAAGTGTACTTCTCCGGCAGGACCAGAGCACGGATAGCCTTCTGATCGGCGACAGGGATTTGATCCATATTGCTGAAAGTCACATTTAGGAATGTGCCGTTGCTAATCCTCAGGACTTCTGCCGTACAGGCTGGTTGTGAGAACGCGTAGTCGTAGATGTGCGGGAACATTAGCATTGCTTTTGCTGTTGCTAGTTAGTTTCTTCTTCCGAGTGGGCGAAGGGGGGGAGGGGAGAGATATCATACTCCCTTGACCAGGACGCCCAGGGAAGTGGTTGACGTTGAAGGTGAAGTCTAGGCTCTCCAATGTCATTAGTCCTAATAGCGCTGCTTTCTGGCCGAGTGTAGTAAGGCCATAGTTTGCGAATGCAGTGTTGATTCCCTGGACTGCATCCTCTGCTGGGTGGCATTCTTCGGTTACTTTTGTGCAGAATTTGGGCGCAGCTGCGCGGAGTTGTTGGGTCGTTATTTTGGGGATGGTGGTGTTTGGGTTGAAGGTCCTGGGTGATGGGGCTGCGAGGGTGGATGAGAGGACGGTAATGGCGAGGAGGAGGGGTAGGGAGGGTATCTTCTGTAGCATTTCCCTACTTTGTGAGGCGTTTGATGTTTTGGCGGTGGTGATAATACGCGGTTGGTGGGTTGGTGTGAGATTCGAAGGAATGAATGAAGCAGAGACGGAACGAGATGAATAGATGCAGTGTACGGAGCTTTTCTCAAGGAGGAAGAAGTCCAAGTTGTCGTATTATAGTCCGGCTACCGCACTCTACTATTGCCCGCTCGGAGTACTCATATACTATGATCCTCCAAAATAAAAATAAAACAGGGACCAATTCGAATTGTGTATGTCCTGTCCGCCAGTCCGCTACCTGGAGATCTTAAGGAATAAAAGAAAGGGCAATACGGTACTCCGCTTGCGGATGGGATCCTACATACTTTATATATGCCCCCCGCTAATAGCCATAGTAGTGACGGTAGTGTGTGGTGGTTGGTTTCCAATTCCCATATTATCTTGAATCACTAATTTCCAGATTAGGAAAGCGATGTGCTATCATACCTTATGCTCTTGTAAGCACTTGGAAATAGATCATTAAGTGGCGAGGCTAATCGCCAGAATTTGAGTCAGTGCCTGCTTAGAATTGATGCAGCATTCATTTCTTCATACGCCTGCTTCTCATCCGTTTATTGATAAGTGGTACCGTTTAACATTCCATGTCTCCGGAATTGGAGGAGGAATGTTAGTTTGGCCCCAGATTCTTGTACGAGGTTGGCGCCAAAATCCGCTGACCCCCCCCCCTCCCGCATTTTACACAAAAATCGGGTATTTTCACGAAGTGAAGCCGAAGCCCCATCACTCCGAAAAAAAAAATAGGAAAATTTGCAAGGTTCTTTAGAGCTATATAGATATTATTACCTATAAGTGACAAGTTTCGTCAGTAAATGTCCATGGTGCAATACTAGAAGTGATGATGGTGGGCAAGTGGTACCTACAATTTTATATGAGGTTGCCATACAAAAGGTACATTGCAAAGGCATCTTATCTGGACTCTAGGCTCTCGGCCATCATGGTGGGGCAGGAAAATTTTCATAATTTTTACCCAGAGAGTCTAGACAATTACCTACATTATGATATTAATTTCATTAATCCTATATTGCTTTCAAAGGAGTTTTGAGTGCTTGAAATCAACCATTCTTGGTGTAAAATGGGGGGGGTCAGCGAATTTTGGTACCAAGATTATACAGTACGGTACGGTACTATACGCTATCTAATACCGCGTTTCCAAATGCGTAGTAGTATTATAAATCTCAGCAGTGACCCTCCTCTCCTTACAGCGGCTGGCGGCAATTCCTGGGCTTACGATACTGGAGCTGCTCGAGTAACCATCCTTCCGATGTTTTGATTGAGAATGTCTGGTGTCCCCCACAAGTTAGCCTAGCCTCGCACTTCCGCGTCAAGTTAGGGTGCAGTGCTGGCAAGTCTGCTGAAGTAATAATCCTAAATTACCGGTACGGTACAAGTGCCCATTCCTGATACCGGTAGACTACCAGTAGACTAAACCACCCGAGTACCAATCCGCTGCCGATCGCAACAGGGAGGATCAGTACCAAGGGTCATTAGTCAGCTGTCTCCAGTTCTTGCCGCGTTTAGTTCTACCCGGTACAGTCATGCCTTTCCGGGATAGCGGTAAGGTGTGAGGAATCTAATACGATACGAGTACCTATTATCATATCATAATGTGCTTTGATTCTTGGCATGGGCGGCTGAGACTTACAAGCCACAGCAGAGATCTGAAGAATTATCGGGGTGGCCACGCGCTACATACCGGTAGGTGAGGGGGGGGCGAAGAATAGAGGTAGGGGAAAAAAAATAAAAAACAATAACAATCGAGCAACTGGGCGGGTGATTGGTAGGATTTTCTTTCCCTCCCTCCCACCTTTCTCAAGTGCCTATTGCTATGAATAGAACTATACTCAGTATACCAGTACCGGTAATACCATACACGCTCGGCCGGGCTGAAAATTGGACAATAGAGTGGCAATTCCCATACGGTAGAAAGTGCCCAGCTTCAATTCTAGTATCATAGTGCTAGGCTTTCTTTTCTTTTTTTGCTCAAAAAGAAAAGAAAAGAAAAGAAAAAAAGAGGTTCTGGGGTGGTCAGGGCAGTACTCGAGTAGGGTACTGGTATCCTGATGTTTGTGCTCTGCAATGTATGCAACAGTGCTTGAATACCGGGGCTGGCTTATGAAGATTCTCAATGAATTGGTCTCTAAGATGTAGCTAGCCTGTTTGACAGAGAGAAGAGGTTCCATGAATGCTAAAGGTTACCTTTGCAATTTTTATTTGTTGGCAGTATCCATGACAATTTAACCAATTACGGTAGTACAAGTACTAGTACAGTACACTAACATTTGCGGCGTTAGTCTACATACAGTATAGAATGCTTTACCACCACCTCTCTGAGGAGTTCCCGAAATATTTATTGAATTTAATCTGAGTAGTAAATAAGGATTCATAATTATAACATTTGGTATCTGAACTTGTTAGACAATATGTTAATAATTTCTAATTTCCCCTTGACTTTTTCCCCATTGGTAAGGATTCGCCGGATTTGAGTTCAATGGGGGGGGAAAGCATTATATCATAATATTATCATACTAGATTTTTTTCTTCATCACCAGCTAGCTAGCTACTTTATGGGATTGTCTATAAACTCGTGTTTCCAACCACCCTGAATTGCGTGGTATGGCGCTGTTACTAGTATCATAACAGTGCGAGAACATAATATTATTAGACAGGACTTCAAGACGGCTGAGGCGTAGGCGGACTGCACAGCTACTATCTGCCGCGGGGCGAGTTGATCATGATCTGGGATTATCATCCGTCTGGGCTCCTGTCAAAAAAATAAATTCACATCTTGAGAATACCACTTGAGAACTTGGGGTGGAGAAAAAGCATCGCCTACGTCCGGGCCTACCGTAGTTTATGTGTTTTTTTGTTTTTTTTACAAACAGGTATGATATGGGTACTAATATGCCGGGGAAGCATGTGAGGCGATCTGAGTTGTGGTGTTGGTGACATTGGCTGCGCTCACGTAGAGCAGGAGTTCATAATTGCCGTCAGCATCCAGTCGTACTGTACAAAGAGGTACTAGGTAGGTATCATAGTAGGAGGGAAATATATATGAGGGGGTGGAGATCACAATTAATGGAACTTCGTACCGTCCGCCCTGATGGGGGAAAGGGGGGGGGACTCCACATATAGAGAGAGAAAATGATCACCTTTATTGCTAAGCATTGCAAAAAAAAANAAAAAAAAAAAAAAAAAAAAAAAAGGCATAGGCCAAAGGAAAGGAAGTCAACACCCTTCTCATGGTCTCTAGTCACTCACTACAGGAGTTTCTGTCAAATGATCCATAAGCTTTCAGCAAAAACAAAAACAAAAAGGAAATTAACTGTAGAGTACGTTCTCCGTGATTCCCTTGACACAAGGGAAACCTTTACTAACATTCTTGTGAGTGCTCTAAACACCCCCCCGGGGTTGACACTACTACTGCTAACACTACTACTGTGCCCAAACACCCGTCGAGTATCAATACACTTGGCGGCTGGCGGCAAGCCCATAATATAAATTCAGTGCTCCGGGTCCTTACAATGACAATTTTCGTCAGTCATTGATGCAAGTTCTCAAGGGAAATGGGCCGAAAGAGAAGAAAGAAGAATGAATGAAGGAAATCAAAAATAGAGTAAATTTTAGAAATATTAGGTATTCCGACTCCGGGGCATCGAGGGAAGAAAGCACGAAACGGCTTGCTATGCGATAGAGCGCAAGCATGTAGCTTGAGTACAACATAACAGAAAATTCATAACCTCGTATCCGAACATTAGTAGCTATAATTGCAGCCTCTGGCTACTAATCCCGGATCGAGTATAATATGCAGCCCCTTAAGAATCCCTCGCAGGTGCAAAATAAATGCGCGGGGCTTGCTGCGGTATGTTTGGGACCCCCAACTTCTCACTTTCTGACTCCCCAATCTCGAGCAACATTTCCATCACAGGCTCAATTTCACGTTGACGTACCGGAACTGGACAGGCCGGTCTCGGTCTCTCCGCCACAACGACCGGCGCCGCAGGCTCCTGCCCAGTGGGCCCCCTCCAATGCGGACACGTCTTCTTGTGCGCTTCATTCCCAATCGTTCGAATAGCCACATAACTCGCCCGACAGAGCCAACACCACTCGCTCTTGCACCTGCACGTCATATGATCGCACCCATCCACCTTTTCAACCCGTGCCCCGCAGCTAGGACACACCTTCGCCAACTTTTCCAAGAGCTCCTCATTTGCCCGGTCTTCATCCTCCACCTCGGCGCATGTTCGCGATGTGTGCCAAGGGATGCGACATGTGAAGCACGACTTTGCAGAGCACACCGGACAGGTTACTATCGGCTGCTCGTCCCTGCTAGAGTGGAGTTGACCACCGGGGCAGGAGGGTTTCAGGCAGGGCCGATAATCCGGTATCGAGCGGAGGCACCTTTGTAGGAGGTGATCAGAGTATGTTGGCGCGAGGGTGGGGAATGTCTTTTGGACGTATTCGAAGGTGATTTCGTTGGGACATTCAGGGCATTTTGGCAGTGGGGAGGAGTCGGTGGTGGTTTTGGAAGAGAAGGCGGCCTCGATGCAGGTTTGAAGGCAGGGCTTGCAGGCGTTGGACTGGTGAGCGCAAGATGGTGAGATTGCCTGGCTGGCCGAGGAGATCTGTTTGTGTTCCATACATATTACGCAAACGAAGCGGTGGCGGAGAGGGGTTTGAGAAGCCATTGCCGTGTCCTGTGAATGCAATTTCCGGGGGAAGAAGGGCACCCTCGGATTCCTTGTCCTTGAAGACACTTGTCAAGGCGGGTGAGCCTGGGTCTATTAATACGGGGTGGGGTTATTCGGCATCCTTACTTTTGTGCGGGGCAGACGGCAGACGGAACTTAGGCCACCGATGGAGAGGGCCTTAGGGTGGTGAGCGAGTTCGGGTTTAGCAATACTGATTGGCTGGGATGTAGGTTCCCTATCATGCTACTAATTGGGGACTACAGTACTGGTATCTGTTATCATCAACATTATCGCAGGGAGTGAGTCACCAGAAACAGCCTGAGATACCATTCTATTGGCCCCAAGAGTGAGAACAAGTGCTTGTACAGTACGAGTACTTGTACCGTGCATGAGCCATAATGCAATCTACCGTATGTCACGGGCTAATATGTGACGATAATCTCTACAGGCACACTGTGGTTCAGGCCCACCGCACACACTATTATGATAAACTGCTCGGCTTTCCCAGCCGTATAAGTTAACCCAGTTAACCCCCGCAAAAACTAAGCGAACTGAAGCTAGCCATTTCCCATCTCCCTCCTAAGGGAATCGATCTGCTCCTTAATAATCCTCTCAAATAATCCCGGTTTATCACCGTCCCCATCACCCACATCCCTCCCCATGGCCGCGATGATCAGCAAAGTACTAATAAACGCCTCCTTAAGGTAGGCGAACGAAAAGTCGGGTGTCCACTCAGCAATCATCTCGACGAGCCCGTCACTAAACTCAACCCTGTCATTTCCCTTAAGCTTCACCTGCCAATAATGGCAATACACCTTCCTCTCTTCCAAATTAGGCATTGGGAAGAAGTACTTCCTGTCGAACCTGCTCGGTCGGCTAACGATTCCCGGGTCCAGAGCCTCCAAGTGATTCGTTGTGCCGAGAACCAAGATACCGTCGTTCTCGGCTATTCCGTCCAGTTCATTGAGGAAGAAGGAGCGGTTTCTTGGGTCAATCAAACTGTCCAGGTCCTCGAGGATGAGTATGCAGGGTGCGAAGGCGCGAGCTTTATTGAATGCTACGGCCATGCCGTACTCGTCGCCCATGTAGGACTTGAAGGATTTTACGTAGAGAGAAGGGTAGGGTATTGACTTCATCAGTGCCTTGATGGAGATTGTTTTCCCGTTTCCAGGGGGTCCATGAAAGATGATGCCACGTTTCCAGGGGACGCCGAGGTGTTTATATATATCTCTACTATTAAAGAAGTTTTCCACATCGGATCGCAAATGATTTTTCATCGTTGCGTCCAGGATTACGTCTTTCCAGTCTGCCTTTTGCACGCTTTTCCATAGCGCGTGGTCCTTGCTCCAGCCACCGTTGTTGAGCACGAGGATTTCCTGGTGTAGTTCTGTAGAGTAAGCACATGCTTGCAGGACTATATCCTCAAGGTCCCTCTTCTCCTTTTCCGAGTGGAGGAAGTAGTGTGCCCGGACGATGTCGTACCCCTCCGGCCAGCTAGCAAAGTAGTAGACATACTCCTTCCCATTTTTGCAGAGCATGAACTTTGCAAAGTCGATAGAGTGCCCAATGCTCCCGGGCCCATTCGCGCGGCGGGAAGACGGTTGGAAGGTAAGCTTTGAAAGAATGGGGTCGGCCTTGGAGGTCGAAGGGGTTAGCGTGATCTTGCCGGTACTGGAAGCGTAGCCAAATATGTCGCAATGATAGTCCCGGCAGACAGTGAGCTTTTGGTGCGGGTGCTGGGTTTCGATAGCAGTGCGGAGAACGAGGTCCGTGGAGGTGGCTTGTGCCGAAAAGTGCCTTGTGTAGGAACAGGCGGGGGACTCTGGCTCGTGGAGGTGATGTTTGTTCGATTTGGACTCTTCGACGAGAAGGTAGTCGTGCATGTGGGAGTCGGCCAGCGGTGGGGAGCTATCGGACCTAGCGGAGTATGAGGTGGATGGTGGGGAAGTAGATGGGGAGGAGGATGAGGAGGAGGGGAAGGGCCCGGTGGTGGTGGGAGCTAGCTGCTGCTCGCGGGAGAAGAGAAAGCGATGCATTATGTTATGCCTGTTCGATGCAATCTGTGCTATTAGAGAGGCAGTAAGCTCCCTTAAGAACGGCAACGCAGAGCGAAGTGAGGAAGAGTGAGGAAGAAGAGATGACCTTTACTGTACCACTTAAACTGAGAATACGCGGAAAGAGAATAAAGGTGCTTGTGAGGTGAGGGGAGGAAAGAGTGTGGGGAAAAAAGGGGGAAATTAGCAGGAGTATTATATCATTCGGAAAGCTGCCGATAAATTATGGGCACGGTGAAGCATAGTATTGAAGGATGACAATTACTATGATAATATGATAACGTAGAAATCTAGTGAGGCTTCGTGGGCGGAACAATAGACGCGAGAACCCGGGAACTCGAGACCGAGCACACGTCGAGATTCCAGGGGCCGGAACAGTTTGTTGGTTACACCACCCGCCCTCCGGGTGTCCCGTCAGTGACGAATGAGCGGGATGAAGCTCCAACCACCTTCTTAATATCATAATATCCTATTACAATACAAGTGGGACGCAAAAAGTGAGGGGCCCCAAGCAATTTTACACCAAAAATGGCCAATTTCGCACACCTATTCCGGCACCAATACTTGAACTAAAAATAGGATAACTTTATAGTGTTGAGGAAAGATGTAAGTACAGTAGACTACGGTACCGGTACTTGACTTCTGTTGTAACAATGAATATTGTTTTTTTTTTTTTGGTGGGAACACTGTGCCTTGGCAGAATCTTAAAGCTCAGCTGCAGACCACTCTTGAGGAGTTTGGAATTGAGCGGACATTTGTATATAGAAAGGATTGTCCTTACAATTCTTTTCAGTATGGATAGTTCACACTTTTGTGAATTCTCTCCAACATGATACCTTAGTGCGAAATCTGTGCATGTGCCCAGTCTTTTGAGTATCACTTATACGAATAGTAAGTTTCGATATCGACCCATCACTCGGTATGACAACGACTCACGGTAAGCAAAGTAGTTCCCAACACTTCGGAGGCGAAGAAGAGATCAGATTTCCTATATACTTTGAAGAAGAAGAAAAAAGGCATACAAACGACCGAACTCACACATACCTGTATCTCGAAAATTTCATTTATAACCCAGGATATGCTGGGAGATCTGCAATGGGGAAACTCTGGTTAGAAAACAGAAGCGTCGTCTTAGGCGATAGTGAGGAGTTATTACAAGATCGCAACTGTCCTAATAGCCAGGGTACAGAATAACATTTTTTGGTCCTATATTTGTGCAGAACAAAGGGTCCGGCCTTCCCCTCATTACTGTATGATATCATTATAAATCAAGAGCGTGCTCACATTCACCTTTCGAGTTAGGGTAACCCCACACCGATGCATGAATCGTCGCTGAGGGGTGATGTGAACGCTACGATGATAACCTAGCATGGTGTTATATACAGATTGCATCACATTTGCCTCGGATTTCCGCCATTAATGCTCTAGCCAGTCATTTCAGATTAGAAAAGGACGAATTTAAGTTTTAACCTCTTTAGTTATTCCCTAACAAACATTTCCCCTCCCCACTTCCTTAAATCGGATCTCCGCCTCAACATGCGCAGGTTATCCCTCAATAAGATCTTGGAACTGGTGACGGAAGGCGAGTAAAGAGTGGACCTTTTTTTATTTTTCATTTTTAGGCTAACAAATAAAAATCAAGCGGCATCACCTATCACCAGTACCACCACAATTCGTTTCTCCCAGCAAGTATCGAAAAAAAAAGAAAGAAAGAAAAAGAGGAAAGAAGGAAATTCGGGACCTCGAACCATCTTCGAACAGGCTCTAGCTAGAGCTTGGTAGAGCCATTGGGCCGTGCTATAAGCCAACTATTTTGAGGTCAGGTTTTGTACTCCGGGCAGTTCAAGAATGACCTACCTGCTCAATTGCGAATACAAGATCTAATAGGCCCAGCGCCACAGAGGATACCCTCGAAGCAAACCCAGGGGTTCATACTCAGCATGCAGCCAAGAATCTACCAATATCATAGTCAGCACTACTAGAATCTTTCATCTCGGATCACCAGCACATACGCTAATCCAGCAGCTTCCGGGAATGCTGTTCCCAATGCAAGCGATAAACCTCTAATTCGAAGTCAGAAAATTCACCTCCCCAAAATGGCTGGTAGAGCAGAAGAGGTTATACAAGTGCGCGTCTCCCGTATATTCTAATAAATCTCAAAATAATACAAGCCCTACTACAAGGCGGAGCGTTAGAGAAGTCCGCACTCGTAGCTGCACCCGCAGCATCCAATGACCCGCCGTCTAGCTGTGAGCCGCTAGCGTCGAAGGTACTGAAAGTGAGTTCGGGGGCAGCTGGGTCGTCGATAACAACGATAGTGCTATCAAGCTTCCCACCTTCGAAGATTGAGAGAGTGAATTGCTTGCCGTCGGTGCTCTGCTTGGTGCGCACACCAGTGAAGCCGGCTTCGACGGCTGTATCTCCGCCTTGCGGGAAAGCCGCAGTGTTGATGAGAATTGCAAAAAGAAGGACAAGGAGAGTTTTGAGGAATTGCATTTTTGGCTGGATAAGTGGTTGATGAGGGAGCTAGAGATTTCTCTGAGAAAATTTTAGAGTGGTTTATCGTTCGATGAAGAAGCTGCTGGCGGCGATCCTCTTTGTGGTGAGAAGAAGAGCTTGGGGTATGTGGGACTGTCGGGTTTATATAGACTATTCTGACTTCCCTCGATCCAATTGACCAGCTTGAAGGTTAGAGCAGGCTTCCTTTGGAACAAGAATCCCATCGGAGTCTCCGTGTTCCAGTTCATCCTCAACCTTCATCTCTCCTCCAAGGAGAATGCCCCCCCCCGTAGCATTGACAGACATTCGCCAGGCTGTCTTGAGTCTGCAATTAAAATTTTTGAATTGACCTCGTATTAACTCCCGACATATGGTTTACCTCAGCAGGGCTAAGATATGAGAATCAATACTACGGCAGCCATTTCTGATAGTCTACTATCCAGACAATTCTTAGGGAGCCCGATACCTCATGGGCCCATAATAATGCATAAGATTACGGCTTCCCAGTATATCTGTGCACACCCGGGGTCCAGAAGACCACGATAAATGCCTGATATAACCCAATTCCACAGCCTAAAATGGTAGGTAAGTGCAAGTGGGCAGTCGTGATGAGGGATAAGATATATCGAAGACTAACTATGATAATACCTATCAAGCAAAGTAGAAATTGTCCTACGGCACTCCTGAAGCATATCAGGTTCAAAATTTCTGCCAATAATGTCCAGTAACAACACAATGTAGCATTCAGCTATAATTGGTGGACTAACTTGTTATAACTACTTGTATTATAAAACGGCTAACCAAATATTACTGGTGTAAAAACGGCCAATAAAGGCTAACAGCCGTTACGATATCTAAGACCTGTCACCTGTTGCTACTGGCTAACCGTCCTTGTTTTATACAGAGACCACGGTCTTCAGCTCCATGCCTTAGATAGACCTACTCGTATGCAACCGCTAGCACTACGCATATGCACAGCAGATATCAGACGAAGCCTTGTCCAGAGAAATAGGGACACCATGATATTCTACCGTACCCGGCACTCAAGGCACAAGAACTCACCCGCCCACCCGGCAACCCTGCGACAAACAGAGATCGGGGACATTACTGTAATACGGTTATCCTGGGAACCCAATAAGATCAAGCCCCCGCCACCGCCAATTGGGGAAACAATTCCAGAACCTCCAATCCCCCAATGCGATACCAATATCTCGTTCCTACTCTAATCTGGTTCCCAGAAACGTTATCCAAACTCCAACCGCATCAACCGAAGACCCCCGAGCCACTCAGGTAGGTAGCTACAAGGCAAACGGAACAGAACATATCATATCCAAGCCAAGATCTGCAAAAAAAACCCGATAAATCCAAATGCGGCCATAGGGGTATTATAGATGACTGACACTGCTACCGGATTAAGTAGGCATCATGGACTCACATGTTGTCCTTCTGTCGGATTCCAACTTTTTCCTGTTCTGGGCGGGTACAGGTTCAGTTTTCGGGCTTTTGCTTGAGGTGAGGATGCAAAATGGAGGAAAGAGTTTCCGGTGCTTTGATGGGTAGTGGCGTGTTATTAACATTGGAGGGATAAGTGTTCCTGGTGGTGGTGATGAGATCGTGCAAGGCTGTTTGGGGTTGGAGAAGAGGACGGAGAAGACAGGGGGAATAGATGGGTGGTTCACGTGAGGGTTGTTTGAACTTAATGATCTAATATAACATTACGCAGGTACTGTACCTCACTCGTAGAACAGGAAACCTTTCAATAGGGTGTGTCTGAAAAATTGTAGAAACAATGACAATGCTTATCTGCGATAAACAACGATATATCTGATAACTGGGGTGACGATCCTCCACAGGATAAATTATTTCGAGTGATGTGACGTGAACGCCAACTCATTCCAAACATTGCAATGGGGCACACACACACAAACATAATACAGTACGTGTACCGTATACAAGATAACCAGAACATAATCCCTCTACCCCTCACCCACCCTTCAAGTCCCTAAACTACACATTCCTCCGCTAGCTCTGTCTCAAACCGCACATCTCCCGCAATTATCACCGATCGGTAGTGTACCATAAGAGCAAATCTACACCTCCACGACCAAAGGCCAAGCCAACTATATGTTAACTGAGTCCCCTCATACAAGCAGTCATAGCAGGTAAGCGCAAGTTCGAAACCCCACGCACTAAACTACACATCCGGAGTGCGCGAGATTCTTTCTTTCTTCACTTAGTATCATATATCCTGTGATGGGCTCGTATCCGGGTACAGGATAGGGCATGGGAAGATTACGATGTCTGTTCCCCGGTCAGAGGTGCTTCTCCCCGGTGGGAAGGGGGGATGACGGCAGCGAAGTTGTTTTTTAACACTATGGAATGCTGATTTAGGGTTACCCTAGCCGGTGGAACTTTACGGCATTTGCAGTTAAAGGCACGTTTGAGTGGAGCATTTGCCATTTGGTACTGCGCTATCCCGTCATACTCGAAATTGTGTTATCCGGGAGGAGGCCCTTACATTACAGAAGGATTCCCGATACAGATATGGATAAATAGCTTGCTAGCAGATTCCGCACGATGGGAAGCAGGTAGGTAACCTTCTCGTTAATATTGTCGCGAAAGAGGGTGATGAGAATTTTTTTGCAAGACACAGTTCTCGGGAAAGTGCGCAGAAGCGACTTGAACTATTATTGGCGAAGAAGTTTCTTTGTCATCCGGAGCTCAGTGGAAGGCAAGGCTGCCGTAAGCAAACAGGTGTGTTTCTAGGTGTTAAAGATTGTCCAGAGAATGGGGGAGCTAGCTAAGTTATGTGGGCGATAATGTAGCATACCACGGACCTGAACGGCACAAATTCACAACTCACTGAAGATATCCAGTAGTACCCCATCTTGAGAGTCCCTTGATTTAAAACTATAGAAAGAACAGTACAAGATCGCGGGGTCTGCGTCAGGGCTACTGTGTAACCAGCACGAGAATCAGCCGAGAAAGAAAGAATTTAGGCTCGATTTATACAAAACGACTGGATACAGGATTCACCAAGAGATCCTGAGCAGCCAAGACTTCATATCATACAACTCACCACGAAAACATGACTTGCCTTACCTTCCTAGCTGACAAGCACTGCCCCACAAATTCCGCACCCTATTCGCATTCGGAAACGCACATTTGCGAATTCTCATGGGGGGGGGGTGTATAAGTTGAACTAGGTCCAAGCCCCAGCCAGCCTAGAGCAGAAGCGATCGGATTCTCGCAATAAAATACTGTATGTGCTCCATCGAAGGGATAATTTACAGTCACTAACCGGCGCTCGATTCACCTCCTGCCCGACGAATTTCGGCCTTTGTGTTTGGATCCCAACTTACACTCTGAGAGGGGGGTTGTGCTTGATCTACCGGTATTGAGAGAAATAGTCAATTCCTGCTGCTTCTAGCTAGGTATCTTGGAACACTGTATAAACAGTCTAGGCAGGCGCATAATAATATATTATTATGTATGTCTTATCTTTATTATACACCTTTTGAATAGCGCTCACTCATTTACTCACTCATTCCACCCGCCTCTAAATTACCAAACACGGGCGCGTTAGTTAACCTGTGATGTATCCACTGAGAAGGGTGCTTGCACTCACACACATATAACGAGCCCACCGAGTAAAATAATAAATTGAGGAGTGACACCGCAGACTCGCCTGAGGTTCCAGGATGGGTAGCCCAGCCTGGAATGTAAGGCCCCTCAACTACAGGTCAAAAAAAATACCCTCGTACTAGATTTCGCAGCCAATTGGAAGTTATGTATAGAAATAGAATGGAATGGAGTGGAATTGAATCCCGGTGACTCCGGATATATTGTTTCCCTAGGAGGCCCTAATACGGAAAGGGTACCCAAGTTTAAGGTACAATTTCTAGGGAGGATACATAGGCAATAGTGATAATTAGTTCATCAGGTGTTCACTGCGATGCTGATGAGATCGGTGAGTTGCCGCTTACTTGAATGATGGAGTTGGAAGCGGTCGAGATACGATTATAAGTTGAGAGAGCGTGGGTATATGTGACATAGGGTGTTTAGCTCATTCCCATATTCGACTGTACTGCAGTGGCAGCATCATGGCCGGTGTTGTGATGAAACAGATCTTTTTTTCCCTTTTTTTGCGGGTGCCAAACCGGTTTGGTGTGTATTCCTGGTAACTTTAGCCTTCTCAGGATGCGGTTCTGTTTGGTTTGTGATGGTTGGGAACGGGAAAAGAGTGAGTTGGGAGGGTAAGATGGGGATGGTATCTGTAGGCTGGTAGGATACCTAATCATGAGAGAGGGTACTATTGAATATATCGTGGGTAGAATCCCTCTTCGGATGGGCTGGGGTCTTCAGTGGTTCAAGGAAAGCCGATATTGTGGTTCGTGATGGGAGCTATGATACATGTGCTCGAGGGGAAGATTAGGAAGCTAATGTGCTAGTTTGGTCACAAAAAAACATGAGAGAGGGGGGCAACGCAGGGCTTAAATAGCAGGAGCCCCAGTAACTCAAACTCAAAGCTGATTCAACATAGAGACAAATCTCCCTTTTTGTCAGCCGTGTATATACCAATCTACTCTTATCATTCTTATCAAAAAAAAAAAAAAAAAAAAAAAAAAAAAAAAAAAAAAAAAAAAAAAAAAAAAAAAAAGTTCGAGTAGATAGGCCATCCTCCGTCTCCTTTACACACCCGGCGATTGAGAAAGTGTGATTTACCACGGAAATTCCCGACAACCT
>JACCEG010000457.1:26702-84678 GCA_014065205.1 Tuber brumale
GATTATCACAAAAAAAAAAAAAAAAAAAAAAAACAGAGATCATGCCAAAATATGGAAAAATCAAATGTGAAGTAGGGTCATGAGGTATCATAAAAGTTTTTTTCTAATTATCTAACTAAGGAACCTGGAGCCTATTATAACATATTATTATCTTGTAAATTTGTAAAAGAAAATTTTCCAAACAAAACAAAGAGTTGAAAGAGCCCCTCTATTATGAATTTTAATTCGACAAAATTTAATATATTCACATCAACCTTTTATCACATCTTTCCATATCTTGGCATGATCTCTATGTTTTTTTTGATCAGATAAGGAGATTGGTACACGGCTAACAAAAAGGGGAGATTTGTCCCTAGGGGCTGCTCAGCGAAGCTGGTAAAGCATGCCCTAGGTTTCCCAGGCTGCCGATTCACTATACAGAAACATTAATGCTAGCTAGTCGAGCTAGGTGAGCCCGAAATCGGAGCCTTCATATGGAATTCACTCAATTGGGAAAGACACCCAAATCCATGATCTTCAAATCCCATCCTATGTTTTTCCACTTCTGCATTGTAGTAGTGGCCTTTCAGGAGTAATTTTCTTATTCAGACGAGACATCCATTAAACCAATCTTACACTGAGCTGGAAAAGTAAAAATACTAAAATCAGCACCGAGTGAGAAACTGTGACAATAGAATCGCCTCCCAGTCCTTCAACCACAACAGATATCTCTGACTTGTTAGGAAATACAAAAGAAAATCTTCCCACTAGATCTCCACTTGGCCGGGAGTTGGGTGTATTGGGCTAAAGACCTCAGCCCAGCTAGAAAAGGGGAAAATTGCTCCCAACACCCGCGAGGTCTCGGTGGGGGGGGGGGGTGGCTCTGCGACCATGATATCATGTACTGTGCCGTATAACTACCTGCAGGGATCTGTCTGATGATCCGATGAGTCTATCCCGAACTCTCTTCTTCCCGAATCCCGACCACCCAAGAACAACAAGGTATCCCTGACAGGTCTGGCAGAATGGAAGGAAGGAGGGAAGGAGGGGATGAAAAGAAGAATAAATAGATATCCCTGACTTCATCCAAAGCGCAAAAGAAAGCATCCTGCAGGATCTCCACATTCCAGAAGATGGGTGCTTTTAGACGAAAGATCTCGGACCAGCTACAAAGGAGCAAAGAATTTCTAACCTCCTCAGGGTCTCGAGGAGTCTGTGCTAGTAGTAGTATGCCCGCGTTTAAATATTCTAGTGGCATGATTACAGCACAGGGATTCTCTCATCACTAAATATCACTCGCCTGCTTAGCCTACTTTCCCGTTGAAGATTTTACTTCAATTTGACGGAAGTATGTTGGGTATTGCTGGTTGGGACTCAGATGGCTGTATATAGATACCTCTCATTGGTGTAAGTGCTGTGGTCATAGGCGCCAAAAGAATGCACACAACAAGTTATGACCTCCCCAACTTTCTTCTACCTTTCCACCGCTCTCTGTTCCCACAAGCCTTCACTTCTCTTCGGTTCCTCATTTAAGATTACTAGCCTCGATCGACAACATTCCCTCCTGTTAACCGGCTTTGGCTTGGGAATGAAAACTGAAGTGCTCATGATGCCAGAGCTGAGGGTCGGGCGTAATGCCCCGAACAATATTATAATGGGAGCAGGACGCCCTTCAGTCGTACACCTATAACCCGCAAGCGCCCTTCAAATCCCGTCTTGTTCACAGCATAACCCAACTGTTTCGATTATTGGCATCCGGGTGAGATTGTTGCTCCGTACACAATGGCATTTTTTACTCACTCCTAATAAATGTTTATCATTTTTTTCCCCCGAGGATCTATCCATTTCTATAACGCATTAAATGTTTAATAAATAAACACTACATTGCTGTTACCCTCACCCTCATGTGAAAAGGGTTCAAAGGCAATGATATCATGATCAGTATTTGTTCCTGGAGTAATAATAATAATTATTATGTGAAAATACCTAGCTGGCGCAGTGGTCAAGGAGCCAAGAACCAATTAACCCCTGAGCAACCAACAGGAGCCCAGGTTTTCGATCTCTCTCAATATGAGTTATTATTGAACGGCCTATCACACAGGGTATATAGGAGACTTAAGAAACCCCGTCCCACAGGAGCTGGGAGACTGAAGACCTTAGCTGCCTTCTTCAAAGCGGGTGTATTGCAAATCAAACCTACTACAAGGCGGCAGAATCCGACTCTGGGCAATACCCCTAAGGTTGAGGTCTTCAATCGACAGAATATCAGAAGGAAAAAAGAGGAAAGTGTTCATGAATTGTTTTTTTCTAAAAACAAAAAAACATCCATCTCTGCGCACTTTGGTTTAGGGAAAAAGCGGCTACAAACTCTGAATGCTACATAGATTTCCTAGTAACCCAGTGCTATACTGTACAACAACCCAATATAGCACTGTGACCACACGCTCCCTGAAATATTCCCCTTGTACCAGTCCAATGGGTGGGGGAAACGTCCGCCTTAAATTCTAACGAAATAATCCCCGCCGAAACACTTCCTTACCCAGAAGTGCATAACGTACCTTTTCACCAGGCCCTTGAACTACGCTCTGCGTATAAAGAAGAAGGGTCCGCAGCAATGTAACACCGGTAGGAGCAATACATTCTAATGGGTAAAGACTGCTGTAGGTCAAGTGTGGGAAATGAGGAATCGAGAGAGGTGAGGACTCGTGGGAAATTAGAACTATGTGAAGTCATGGATTGGCAGTAGAACAGATGAATTTCTTACCGCCCTCTGTACCTGAGACCGCAATACTTATACCCATGAGAGGTGTATATATACGGTGATACGAGTCCCGATATTCTGTGCTCAACATACTTCCGTTACAATGAAGCAATATTTCCAACAGGGACCGGATCCATATTGCCGAGTGATATACTGTAAAGGGGCGTTCATGGGGAATAAGCAGCTGGGCGAGGGTTATAATATCATCTATCATAGCTATTCCAGGAGTGCGCAGGTGGCGGAACGGGTATCATAGGTTATATTTTGGATTTATTGTACAAGACGTGCTGTTTGGTCGCTGCTATACCCTAGGCGCAGTTTTAGAGCTCATGGAGGAATCACCCGAATTCCTCCTCACCTAAAACATCCTGCACCACTAGTGTATGATACACAAATTTTGCGCGGCGTTTTTCAACGCTAATCCACATTAACCTCGAGCACTGTTTGCAAGGTATGGTATCATGATAGCCCACCAAGACGGCTGGTGGAGAAAGCGCCAAGCCAAGCTGGTCGAGTGAGAGTGAGTGAGCACGATACTAATAGTCCTTGACCTTCCCCGCCAAGGGTTTCGTTTATCAATTGCCCCTACATTGGCAGGTCCCTCTATTTATTCATTCCCCGCTGCTATCATAGGAGAAACCTGCCAACGCACTCATCCCCTGAATAAGGTGGATCATCTATCATATCATACCGTGCGGGGGCTCGTAGGGCACCTTAGAATCAACCCTCCCACCTCTCGATCCAGTGCACTGGTCTAAATATAGGGTGACCATGCTACTTTGGGCAATGTAGCGACATATTACTTAGTAAGAACCATCTCTCTCCAGCTGCTGCATGGCGCGCGGGGGGCACTCTCCAGATGTGTCAGTACCGTACAAGTACTGCACACACCGTAGGCGGGGTTGGAGGTTGGCTTGCCCTCTAGACCTAATGCCGTGGGCAGAGGTAAGTTTGTCTGGTAGTGCCTCCCTTAAGCTAGCGATGGATAGACATGATTGACCACCTACTTGTAGAATGACATCTGCTCCGTGAATGCGTTCTTTACATGAATCATGACCATGACACGGAAGGAATGAGTAAAATAACGCATAACATATTATTACCGGTAGGATACCTTGGGAAATCTGAAGGCTAATTCCAAGGTGCCGGCATCATCCGCGTCTTTCCCATCCATGCCAAGCCAGGAACCAACCACCCTTGTTTCGAAACAAGGTGTTTGGCGGTTAAGCCCAACTCGTACCTCAGTAAAACATTCGAACCCAAGGGTTAAAAGTGAGGAACCATGTTTCTCTCAAGATCTAGAAATATATGATCTCTGTTAACCCGATGCATTTTGATCTGCCCATTCCATTTCAACGCAGGTACTGGGCTCTGCACTACTTGAGCGTTAAATCTGGAATGAGGGGGATAAATTGATTGGATATTTCTGATTAAGCGAATGGCCCCATGGGGTTGACGTGGTAACCAAAGTTATGCTAACCTCTTTTAACTGACTGCGCCGGAAGAGAACAAAAAAGACGGGTGGTTGGTTGGTTGGGCAACCGATTATTGATTGTGCTTCCCACTGGCACGGAAGCTGCAACACCTGCCACGCAATTTCGTGAGGGCCGGCAGGTCAAAGTAAATACTGTGCTCCCCTCCCCTCCAGCCCTCTTTCTCCAGCCCTCTTTTTTTTTTTTTTTTTTTTTTCTCCCCTCCGCTCATCACCCATCCACCCATCACCCACCTCTTCCTTCTGCCTACCCCCCCCCCTTCACTTCCCCTTCCACAGCTTCTACGACACGACATTCATTCCGGAGACGTTCCTTACCTTTTGCATTTCACGAATCTGTCGACAGCGACGAAAAACCATTCCATTTTAGTTATTCCTGCAACCCTTTGCGGTCGCAGACCTATACCACCACCACCATTAAGCCCAATAATTTCTCACCCGTTTCAATGTCGGACGTCTACATGGAACGTGAGCTCGTCCCGGTCAAAGTTAGACGCTACAGATGGCCCGAACTCCTGCTCGCGGTCCTTCTGTTGATTCTGTTCATGTGCGGAGCAATTGTTTTGGGATCGTTCGCCTACTTCACGGCAATACAGCGAAGGCTATTCATTATGGTCCCATGGTGAGTTTGGCTCCATTCCCCGCCCATCTCCCGCGTAATGCAGTTGCTAATGGTAGAGTATGTAGGTACTATTACTTCCTCCTAGCCATCTCGACTCTTACCATACTCTTCGTTCTCTCCGTTGTCGCCTTGTACTATGTTCACCTGCTGCTTCCGATAATCGTCATGATCTCCTCGTTCGTCATGTTCGTGCTTTGGTTGACGGGATTGATTAAGGCCAGTATCGAACTATGGGGTCCTCTCGGTAGTATAAATGATAATTGCGTACGATACGTTTACAATGACGAGTTCTGGGGTAGAACCAATTTGGATACTCTCGCTAGGATACAACAGGAGGGTGTTTGTAATTTGTGGAAGACTACTTTTGCGTTAGAAATGGTTTCCACGTAAGCGCCCTTCCCCTACTCCCTCGTCTAAATACGATAGCAAATTAGAGACTAATTAATTTAATAGGTTCGTGTTCCTGTGGTTGATCCTCATGAGCTGGCAAGTCATAAGCCGTGCCCGAAGAGGGTATTAATCAAGCAATTGTGTGACAGGATTGTATCCTTCGTTTTCTTGCTTGCATTGGGAAAGTTGTTCCATGTAAATTGGATTTCCTTATCTACTTCTTTTTGTCCATTTTACGGAAGTGGTTTTTTTCCCTTTTACTGTCATGAAACTTTATACCCTGGGAATGGCATGATTCTTAATGATGTTCGATATTTGATGTGCTCTGGCGTTTTGTTTTTCATTTGGACTTTAATGAATTTGCAGGTGGCGGGATGCGGCCAACGATGATGTAGGGGGCACTGGGTGGTCTACTCTGGGTGAAATTTGGAGAGATGGGGCTTTGAAGCTTGTGAGGAGTTGATGTAGGGGTATGGATCATGTATTTTTTAGATTAGTAGTATATAGAACGAAAGGAGTTGGTTTTAATTATCAATCGAGGTTGTGTTTGAGCATGTAGAGTAAATTCCCTTCTTCCCAAAGCGGTCTCTCCATCATGCAGCTTAGACTTTCATCAAAAGTCACTCGTGGACTTGCCACGGTATACCGGTAGTAGACTATGATCCCCTCGTTCGTTTCCGAGTTTCAGGACCTTCTGGTGCGTATCCCGTCTTCCGATCCTCAACAGCTAGGCACATAAAAGTATTGCTCCGGTCACCCAATGGTGACCTAGCCAACGGAATCTATGGCACCGAGGAGTTAATCAATCCTTTCTTCAAGTAGCGATGGTATCGCTATTCTCAGCTCGAGCGTGAGGTCCTGAATACTAGTCTAAGACGAGAGGACAACCCCTGACCTGAACATTTGTCAGTCGAAGAGCCTCACCGACACCCACGACGTCACTCCTCTTTGCCAATTTCCGGATAGACGGAATGCTTTTTACACGTTAGCCATCGCGAGAGTCATGATCCCAATTTTTCCCGGGGGTTACAGTATCCCACTAAGCGACATTCCCGGGTGGTTGCGGCTCATGTTCGTTGGTTTCAGGGTCTAGGTGAAGAAAAAAGGGTTTTACCCCGAGCCGCACGGGATAGGCTGAATACAGGGAGAAGGATAAGTTAGACTACCGGTACTCGAGTAGAGTCGAGTCAATTCCAGTAAAGTGAATACTCGTAGACTAGAAGCCCATGATGTCTTGCTTGCTTCTCTTCCTCTCCCATGCTCCATTGCTCCTCACACCCTCTCTCATCATGAAGCGGGGGGGGGGAGGGGGGAATCTCCCATCCCCTTTAAGTCTCCAATGGCTGGGGATACACAGCTATTTTCCCGACACGTTATGACAGCGCGATTGCGCGTTCACCCTCACGCGCACCATTCCCACTTAAACTGACTGCATAAATTAAACCCAACAGCGACCATGATAACTCCCCGCCTTTCCCCGGAAGAGGTTTGCCAGTTAGTTGCCAAGTGGAAAAAATCCCGGCACACAGGGCAGTGAGAGCCCAAGTTTTATAGGGTTCCCAAGATAAGTTGCTACCATACGAATACAAGTATGTACAGTACAGTGCAGTACCGGTACTGTACTCTTTCTGTTGATGCATACTCCTGTCGCAGCGGCTGCTGGAGGTGGTAATGATTTTTACGGCTGCCAAGGTCGATTGCAGGTCATTATGGGAGGCAATGTGTTGAATCTGAGATTTTGATGGTGGGGTGAGGGTACGGCGGTGGGGGGAACTTGCGAGGGGGGAGGAGGAAGAGGAAGAGGATGAGGCATAAATTTAGCGGTGCGATGATGGGTGTGGGATGGGCGTACGCGTACTCGGGTACTCTATGGGTACAAGCACCGGTACCGGTACTCGAGTATCCAGCAAGAATTACCTGAACACAGGGATTAAAAATTTGTATGGTAGATTGTCTGTGCGCCAGAATTTTGTATGGGCTCTCAGACCCACTCAGACAATCTACCATACAAATTTTTAATCCCTGTGTTCAGGTGCTTCTTGCCTGTAGTCTAACCTGTGATTTATATGGGTGTAGGTGTGGATGGATGGACTAAGGTGCTTACATGAGCAACACCCCTTCCTTACCGGCACTTCCGATACCGCCGCACACCGGTTCTCGTACTACTCACATTCAGACAGCCATACACCACACCCTGTGCGACGGCAAAAGCAATCAATATGGGCATCTTCCTCAGTCCGTTCGGGCCCCACTCTCGGGAGAAAGAGATAATCCCAGATGTAGTCGTACCGATATCTTCTGCGCCGCGCTACGTGCCCGCAAAGCTCCCGGCCCGAGTCTCCTCCTCCCTCGAGTCCCCCCTCATCGCCGACACCCCAGAATACAACTTTGAAACCCTCCGCGCCGCGGCCGCTCCTCCCGCGGGAACCGCACACATAGACAGCACGCCCTACACGCGCAAATCCCGTGTCATAAATCTTGCGATTCAGGACATTGGAATGGGGCCGTACACATGGCATCTCTTTGCGCTCTGCGGGTTCGGCTGGTTCGCAGATAATATGTGGCTGCAGGGACTAGCGCTGATACTAACCAGCATACAGCGGGAATTCGGCATTGAGGATAGTCGGATTGGGTATACCACCTGCGCGCTCTTCGCAGGGTTGTGTTGCGGAGCGGTGGGGTGGGGTGTCTTTAGTGACCTTTGGGGCAGGAAGGCTGCTGTCTGTTTCCCCCCTTCCTCCTCCTTGTTCCCTCCTTGTGCCTCCCTACCATGAGAACTCGAGTAGAAGATAAGTGTGCAAGGGCGCTGGAATTCCCCTTCTCGGCTACATGAGGGGGAAATGCCCCAAACTCAGCCCTCGGTTGAGATGAAACCAAAGGAATATGCACGACGCCTTACTAAGAGAGGGAACCACAACGCCCAAGCACGTTTATCTTCTATTTGAGCCCTTACAGTACTATACTATACCGGATGCTGAGATTGCGATACCATAGTTCAATTCCACTCTGGCTATAGCCGCAATCTTCGGACTTGCGGTCGGCAGTGCGAATTCTTGGGCTACCACCGCCGCACTTTTCGCCTGTATCGGAACCGGAGTTGGTGGGAATCTGCCCGTTGACGGTGCGCTCTTTCTGGAGTTTTTACCAGAGAGGAACGGGAATCTGTTAGCGGGGTTGTCGATTTGGTGGCCTTTCGGACAACTTGTTGGTTCTCTGGTGGCGTGGGGGCTCCTGCCAAGGTATAGTTGCACAGCGGAGGTTGCGGATGCGGGGCACTGCAAGAAGGAGGATAACATGGGGTGGAGGTATCTGATGATCACCTTGGGGAGCTTGACGACGGTTATGGTTTGTCATCTCCTTGAGGTATATACCAGGGAAGTTGGATATTGTATTAATGGTAGAATGGGGAACGGGATAGTTCATAGGAAGATTTTTCACCTTCCACCTCTACGAATCGCCAAAGTTTTATATCTCCCGCGGGAGGGATGAAGAAGCGGTAGCTGTTGTGCACGGGATCGCCTATAGGAACAGGACAAAGACTTGGCTAACGCTGGAACTCCTCCGGGAGTTATCCCGAGCCGACGATGATCCCGACGAAATCGAGAATCATCCCTCCCTCACTGCCCCTCCCTCCGCGATGAAGGAAACCTCGAAGCTGTCAACAATGCAAATCTTAAAGCTGAAAATAGAGAGATTCACCCTCAAACGGATCCACCCGCTTTTTGAAGATAGGAAACTGGGCTTGACCACGGTGCTTGTCTGGTTCTGCTGGGCGACCATAGGAATGGGGTATCCGCTGTTTAACGCCTTCTTGCCGATTTACTTGACGAAGAACGGGGCTGGAGGGGCAAAACCGAATAGTATAGTGTATGTTATGGGTTATCGTTCCTTATACCAGACTCTAGTATGCTGCGGGGAGTATCATAACTGATGATATCAGGTACCGCAACTACGCAATAACAAGCATGGCCGGGGTCCCCGGCTCTCTCATCGCGATGGTACCGGCCCCCCGCCTCCCCTCCCCTCCCCCTCTCCTCTTCTAACACGGAGGGGAAAAAAAGTACGCAATAGACACCCCCTACCTCGGTCGAAAACACACCCTTAGCATCTCCACCCTCCTCTCCGGCATCTTCCTCTTCCTCTTCACCATCTCCGCGAAGGACACCTATCAGCTAACCTTCGCCTGCCTGGAAGCCTTCTTTCAGAACATTATGTACGGCACCCTCTACACCTTCACCCCCGAGCTCTTCCCGGCGCCCGTGCGTGGTACGGGTGTCGGACTGGCCAGCTTCATCAATAGGATCGCGGGGCTGTGCGGTCCCATCATCGCCGCTAATACTATTGGCCGCAATCCGAATGTGCCGGTTTATGTTGCGGGCGGGTTGATATTGGCTGCTGGAGTGGCGGTTTTGGTGGTGCCTGTTGAGACGAGAGGGAGGGAGAAGCTGTGATCCTGGAAGGGGGGGATGAGATATTGCTGAGCGCTTGCTCAATTAATTCTCACAGCCTGAATTTCTTTGTAATCGGTTTCCCAATAACATTACTATCTATACCAGGAAGACTTAAACAGTCTAAGTTAGGAATAGCCTAAGGCTTTAATCGGAGGGGGGAAACAAAACCAGCTTCTTGCGTGGCCGGATGGATGGGGAGGTCGCTATCCTGTAACTATTTCTCATGTATATACCTACATACTTCACGCCCAGGGATGCTGGTTGTGTATGATAGTAGATATTGGGAGTGAGCTTACATAATAAGTTAGTGTATGTGAAAGTTGTTTTAGACCTAGACTATCTACCGAAAGGTGTTTTAGGTGACGAAGCGTGTTAGCGAATTCTGACGAGTGACGGCGCATGGCATATCAATCTTCAGATAGCCATCTCAGTACTGTAGACCACCGTACAGTACCGTACTTGGGGGAGGAGTGGTTCTACAGCAGACCATACAAAGTATGATATCATAAAACAAAGTGCTTTCCTATGATATGATAATACCGGTATTATGATAATTATGATAGCTCCAATGTTTTTTTTTAAATTTTTTTTTACCACATCAAAAATGAAAATAATTAGTCAACCATGACATAAGACCAAATAAAAATCACAAAATTAACGTACTGTACCGTACTAGTACAGTACCGCATTGAAAAAAGTATTAATAGTATCATAGTTGCAACTAATTTAATAAATTGAATACCGGTATGGGACCTCCAAAAAATGATTTGTTACAATTTTATAATGTAATCCTGACCCGGCGTTAAATTTACTAGATGTAAATCATTAGACGCATCGCACCACAAGTGTGAAGGATATTATCATACCTTTTGATATATGTATTATCATTATACACAGCCCCATGCGAAATCCTATCATAACCACACAACAATTTATCATAGTCACTGGAATATATCTATGGATAATCTTCTAATATCATAACCATCGTCTACACGTACTATACAACAAGACAATCATTCATATCCACCCGGGAACACCTTTGTGCAAGTTAAAGAAAAGAAAAGAAAAAAACCTAAACCTAAACAACTTAAAGAAATCCGAATCCCACCTACATACAGTTTGTCCCCCCCTTACGGAAGAAGAAAAGAATTCTAAAGCATGGGCTTTAACCCATCGGAAACGGCAAACGGTGCACCGGTCTTCGCCCTGATCTCATCAACCTCCACCCCCTCCGCAATCTCAATGAGGGTAAGCCCCTTCTCAAAGTCCACATCGAATACGCCCAACTCGGTAATGATCCTGGAAACACAGGTGCGGCCGGTGAGTGGGAATACGCATTCTAACGATACCTCTATCGTTAGCACTCACATCCTCGACAAGAAACCGCGAAGGGGAGAAAAGGGAAGGGGGGGGGAGGGGAGGGGGGACAAACTCTCAAGAATCTTCGCATTCCCCTTCCTATCACAATGCTCCATGGTAACAACCACCTTTGTCTTCCCCGGATTACTCACGAGATCCATAGCGCCTCCCATGCCCTTAATCTTCCCGGGCAAAGCCCACGACGCGATATCGCCGTACATACCCACCTGCATAGCGCCCAAAATCGTAAGGTCGATTTTCCCGGCGCGGATCATGCCAAAGCTCTCGTCGGAACCGAAAATGCTTGCGCCGGGGGCAAGCGTGATGATCTCCTTGCCCGCATTGATGAGGTCCGGATCCTCGTCGCCGCGGCGAGGATATGGCCCGAGCCCCAATATTCCGTTCTCGGACTGGAGTTGCACGGTTATGCTTGGGTCTACGAATGTCGGTGCGAGCATTGGCATACCGATGCCTAGGTTTGCATACATTCCGTTTTGGAACTCTTTCGCGGCGCGGCGGATTATTCGTTCGCGCTTCGAGACGGTTTCCCCCGTGCCTAGGGTCGCTGATTGCTCTTCGGCGTCCCTCGCGAAGGTGTATTTTTCGATCTTCTTTGGGGTTGTAGATTGAACTACGCGGTCAACGTATATCCCCGGTAAGTGCACAGCTGCCGGGTCGATATCGCCAACCGGCACAATGTTCTCCGCTTCGACGACGGTGAGCGTTGCGTTCCGTCCCATGGCGCCGTTGAAGTTGGCTGCAGTGAAGCGGAATTGACAGTTTCCTAGAGAATCCGCTTTCCAGGCTTTGACGAACGCGACGTCGCCCCTGATGGCTTCTTCCATCACATAGCTCTTGCCGCCAAAGACTCGGACTTCGCGCGGTTGGCTGTAGGCTGCGACGGTGCCATCGGGGTTGTACCGGACCGGTAATTCGCCGGTTTGGACCGCGGTGCCGAAGGCCGCTGGGGTGTAGAATGCGGGGATACCTGCCCCACCGGCACGACAGCGCTCGGCAAGTGTGCCCTGTGGGGTGAGTTCCAGTTCGATTTCTCCGGTGAGGTACTTTTGCTCAAAGGTCTTGTTCTCTCCCACGTATGAGGCGATCATTTTCGAGATCTGGCCCGAGGCAAGCAGGATTCCCAGGCCAGAGCCGTCAACGCCAGCGTTGTTGGATACTGCGGTTAGGTTTCTGATCGATGGCTTGGAGTGCAGTGCATCTATCAGGGTGTCCGGAACCCCGCAGAGGCCGAAGCCGCCGGCTAGGAGGGTGGAATCAGATTTTAGGTCTTTGATGGCTTCCGTCGCTGAGGGGTAGACTAGCGGCGGCATATTGTTAGCTAGGACTTGAAGGGGGAAGAAGATGGGGAGGTACTTTTATTAATTTCGAACCTCCTCGAAGTAGACGCGAACGTCCGTGCCAGTGAGAATGAACGCTAAGAGCTCAACATCAGCCCAATTCCATGATGTCATTAAAAAACCCTTATGGTACGCATGTACCTTCTTCCCACCCCGAATGAACCCATTCGCGGTTCGTAAAAACAGTGCCATGTCTAGATATTGTGAACGTATCTTCCAGCCAGCAAAGGAAAGAATGAGAATGAGAAATCCCTTGAGGCGAAAGAGGGGGGGGGTGAAGGGCGATCAAAGTAAACACCAAATTCCCCAACTGGTCGGCAAGAGCCGGCTAGGCTCGCATCAACTTGGGGGTTCAGCTAGCTGAAGTTGGTCCCTGCATTTGGAGGCTCTGAGTGGAACGGTTGGGATCGGTTGTCGAGCTCCGGTCTCGGGTGTGCTAAATTTGGCTGCCCCACCATTTATCATACTCCACGTACCGTCACTCGTTCCTTTGAATACTTTTTCTTTTTGAAGTTCTGAATTATTTGAAGCTCTACATAGAAGCCTTTACAAAATTTAATATATTATTATTGTTGTTGTTGTTATAATAATATTATTATGAGAAAGGGAAGAGAAGAAATTCATACCCTATACCAGAACCTCAACGACTTTTCTTGTATGTACACTTCAAGTTATCTTTTTCTTTTCCCCTTTCCCTTCTTGGACTTAACTGTTGATAGAAATACTGATCAAAATTATATCCTACAGTACTGTAGAATTAGGCATATAACTTGCTCTGATTTTGCTTTAAATTGGTTTTTCTGCCTTCAGACTTACACTTATCTACTAAAATCTTATAAGATAGATTCTCAAATCCAATTTGAGTATTAATAAAGACAATTACTTGACTAAATAGTTGTTCAATTTTAGCAGGATTGTAAGGTTATACTATTTCCTATATTTGTCAATTTTAATACTTTAATTTATAAAATTTAATTATATCTATAATATACAGTTAGAGTAGTAAATGCTGAAACTTTGAAAAATGGAAGGAGATATTGTGATTTTGCAAGTAATCCTGAGGAAAAATATTAAATAAAAGTTAAATTAAAGAAGATATTTTAAGATAATTAAGTTTATAGGTAGATATTTCAATAAAAGAGTTGTTTTATTAAATAATATGATAGTTTTAGAAGACTGAATAAGGATACTTAGAATAACTGGTAGATTTAATATACCAAGTAGTATTATAATTAGGCATATAAGAACTTCTAACTTGACCTAATCAGTAATTATTTAAGTCTCCTGCAATTAGGTTTTACAATATGAAATATAGACTACTAAGAACTTACGGAGGTACAGCCCATAAGTTTTGTATATTTTACTAGCAGGGAGTGTTGCACTAACATGGGGTAATGTAGCAAATTGGGTATAAAGGCAGCGAAATAGGTATGACGGCTACCCAATCCGCCCCCTCGCCCCATACTAGCGTAACGCCCCTTGCTAGTAAAATATACAAAACTTATGGGCTGTACCTCCGTATAAGTGTAGTATCTTACAGGTCACAATATCAGCTATGTATGAGTAATAAACTCAGGTCATTATTCCGTACCTTCGAGCAGCACAGATAACCTTTGACCGGACAGACTACTACATCTAGCATCTCTTGCACGCCTGATGTCCTCACTTTTTGGCGTTTTTGCAGCCTGCGACTTGAACTGACAGAATACTTTGGTCCACATGCACAGTAATTCACCCACCTCCCCCAGCCGAGTTGAAGCCAGTCATTTTGCGCAGGAATAAACCACCTTAGATTCCCAGCTCCAACCCAGCCGCGTGAGTACCTGGTATAAGTTACAAGCACTCCACTGCGGAAACTACTTGGGCTGTCCCAGGAATACCACCACGAGCCGGAGCTGCGCCAATAGCGCAGTGCCGAGATGGCCCAAGGGTCACGAACCCCCGAGAGTTGTTTCTCGTGCCACCGTTCATTTCTAGAGACGCCAAGTGAGGGTCCGAGGCATTCTGTCCACTCTCATAGGCCAGCAGAACAACGAATAGTCTATCGGCATCCCACCGATCAGCATGCTCAGCGCTCGCTTCACTGCAGACCACAACCCCGCATGACCAGGATCCCAATCCCACAGCAGCACATTCGATGTCCGTCCAATGAGCGACAGACCCAAAAAAAAACAATCGTGGTGCCCTCCTGCCTTCTCCCGGAGGCGAGTTTTAAGAGCCCAAAGGTGGAGATGGCATTACTGAATTTTGCCCGGGTGTGTATGGATGCGGACTGGAATCAGACTCTCGGTCCACAAACTTGGTCTTTTACCAGGAATGACGTCAGTGTCTCGGCGCTGGTCGCTCTGCTTCCATTGACATACTCTCTAGTCTAATTATCTCTCTACTCGAATAGAATATTACAATTGTAGTATCGCTAGTACCGGTAGTTGAAGTCACTACAATCAATGCACCCCCTTGGCAGGGTCTTTGTTCGCCTTGCCCTTCCCACCCCGAGACCATTGGCGCCCCATTTCTTTATCTCCAGTACTCTAGTCCTCTTTCTCCCTTCTTCCCCAACCAACTTTGGTTATCCACCCCGCCCTTATTATCAGAAAGAGAGATAATTCCCCGCGCATCCTCTTTTCCGTCCCGAAACAAGCAAATCAAAATGAGTACGGTATTCGTGAGCCTGCCTTCCCCACCACAATATCCCCACTCAGAAGCTTCGTCGGGCCCGTCAACGCCCATATCTAGCATCTCCACGGTGGCGATCAAAGACGGCCACGAAGGCAATCGCCCAGGCACTGACGCAAACTCCCTTGCTGCCGATCGTCTCGCACGGCTTGGGACATGTGCCGGAGGCGGGTACTTCGATATGTTACCAACTCCCCGTGTGGGTTCTGCTGCCAGTAATGCTGGGGGAAGGCTAACACCCTTGACACCTCACTCGCCGCACCCTTCCCATGGAGGTTACACCAGCGCACCGAGTGATAAGGAGCCCTTGGTGCAGAGCAGAAATAGCCCCGCGAGCAGCACGACCACCAGTTCTGTTGCTGAAGCGAGGAAAGAAGCGAGGCTCATCGGTGGCATGACATATGACGACAGTGTCATTGACACTACGAATAGGAGCCCGATTCCTGTATTGAACAGGGCAGATACCGAGGGGGCCGAGCCGGAAGGGCGAAAGGGCTTGAAGCGGGAGAGGAAGAAAGAGATGGGGAATGGTGTGAAGGGCAGGGTATAAATTTATGGAGTTTTGACGGATAGGGTGCCTGTCTTGACGGCGGCACAGAGCTGTTGCAATTTTCCTTTCACATTACCAGGTCCGGGGGCTTTCATTCGTGTTCAACGAGGCTTTTGATATTGTTTTCCCCCTTCATAAAGAGTTCCCTCCCTAGTATTTCTTCATGACGATTATGTTCCATTGTTTTCCCTTCATTTCCTCGAAGTTCAAAAACCGTGGAATCTCACCATGGCCGTTCTAGTCGAGTCTTGAACGCTCCCAGGGGCTGTTATGTTTCTTCATAACTTATGATACTGCAGGCGGCTTTCCTTCGACATGAATTTCTTTGACACTTTCACTAGCTGGGCTTTGAGGGTTCGGTTTCAAGGATATGATCGTTTTTGTACCATATCCCCCGAGTCTTCCAACTGGATGATCTGGTGGTGTTTCTTCAATCAAACTTTGTTTTATGATGACGACTTTTTTGTTGGCGCCGAAGCTCATTCATCCGAACTTGGAAATCAGTGATCCATTACGGTACCCGAAAATTCAATTCCGGGGGCCGGATGGATCCCCATAACACCTCGATAGATAACAACTTTAAACTCAACTTCCCCACTTGACGTCAAATACCCCCATACCTCATAATATGGTAGACTGTTTCTAGAGTACCCTCCCAGGTTCCAGATCCGCCATATATATATATACCCCACAACCGCCACTGCCATCGTAATTGCTAGTCAGATAACCACCCACCCTCACCCACTCTCACCCCCCCGTCTCTATCAAAGCCTCACCATTGCACTCACACGCAACCTCTCCGAATTTGACAGGAAAAAACCAGAAATGCCGAAATCTAAACCCCCTCATCTTCCCCAATCGCCAACGCACTCCACCCCACCGACATCCCAAGCCCACCCACCAGCTACGCAATCAAAAACATCTCCCGGGGAATCAACCCACGCCTCCAGCACCAACACATTCGACCGCTGAAGGCCTGAAGACTGTGATCATAAGGCTCACGCGGAAGAAACTGTTCCAGAGCGGGATCAGGGTGAACTATAACGTGTGCAGCGGGGAGAGGGTAAGAAGCGTGAGGCTGAACATCATAATAAAGATAAGGACGGCGGGGGGGGGGGTAGAGGAGGCTCAGGAAGTTGCTCGGAGTAAGCTGTAACTTGAGATCATATATAAGGGGTTGGGGGAGGGAGGACCACACAATGAGAATTAAAATTTCGGTAAATGTCTCTCATACCACCCATCTCTCCCATACCACTTATTTTATTATATAATATAATCCCAAGGTTATCTGTTAAGTTTTTTTTTATTATTATTCCCGAATTTGAAAGCACATATTATTATACACATCTTCTGTATATATAATAATATTATATGTATATATATATTTGAAAAATGGCATATTTCCCAATACCTAAAACAAGTAAAATTAGTTAGGGGAAAAAACTAAAATTCAAATATCATAATTATTATAATATTAGCAGGTATTTCTCTATAGTATATATTCTATCAGAAATGGGAAATACTGGTCGGGGTGGAGGAGATCTTAATACCGGTATGAAGGACTAAGAAAAACTGTATCATAGTATTAAATTTTCAAAATAATTATTATATTATTATCATCTCATATTTCACTATGATATATTCTCCTGACAGTACTATTTCTCCTACTTCTCAACCTACAGCCCTTATTTTGTCATTTTACTTGGACAGCATGAGTGGAGCTGTGTATATTGTATGACTGGTGGATTTAATAATAATAAAATAAGAATATCTGGTCTTAAGGTTATTTGATAAAATAGTGGTATCATATGGGAGGGATAAAACACAAAAATGGGTGGTATGGGAGGCCTTCACCGTTAAAACCTCTCCACGCCCGCCTTCTCCGAGTTTGGGAGCGCATGCGGGTGATCTTCCGTGATTTGCACGGCACCGCTGGGTGGATACCGGTATGCGGGTTGCGGTGTTTCAGGGTTTGGGGCACATAACACCGAAAAGTTTTCTTGGCGTTTGGGGGAGCCCCGCGGTGGGGTAGGTCAAAAGGCCCTCCCGAGCACCGCCCCTCCTCTACCACCTCCACCAACCCGACGAAGAAAAAAAAAAAAAGCCGATAGTCAACGTAACAACAGAACGCCAATTCTTCTCAATGGCGTCGACTAAACTCTGGGGCGGCCGCTTCACCGGTATACCTTCCACCCATTTTATGCACCTTCTCCCCCATTAAACAATTGCTAATTAGGAGCCGACCGCCAGGCAAAACCGACCCGCTGATGACAACCTACAACGAATCCATCCACTACGACAAGCGCATGTACACAGCCGATATTCTAGGCTCAAAAGCGTACGCCGCATCCCTCTACCAATGCAACATAATTACCGCGCATGAGCTCAGTGAGCTCCACCGGGGTCTAGATCTTGTGCATGCGGAATGGGCCAACAACACATTCGCCATACGCCCCGGCGTTGACGAGGACATCCACACGGCCAACGAACGACGTCTCAGCGAATTAATCGGCATGGGAATAGCGGGGAAACTACACACTGGTAGAAGCCGCAACGACCAGGTAGCTACGGACACAAGAATCTGGCTTCGGGGCACACTGGACGAAATCGAATCGGCGCTAGTAGACCTGCTCAGGACACTTGTAGGCCGTGCAGAGGCAGACTTGGACGCGGTCATGCCAGGATACACGCACCTCCAACGCGCACAACCAATCCGTTGGTCTCACTGGCTCATGAGTCACGCATACTACTTCACTGACGATCTCGCCCGGCTCCGCCAACTCCGCACCCGTGTGAACCGCTGCCCGCTCGGCAGCGGTGCACTAGCCGGCAACCCCTTCGCCGTTGACCGCGCCTTCCTTGCGGCGGAGCTCGGCTTCGACAGCGTCATCGGAAACTCCCTCGTCGGTGTGGCGGACCGCGATTTTGTCGCCGAGACAATGATGTGGGGCAGCCTCTTTATGAACCATGTTTCCCGCTGGGCAGAGGACCTAATACTTTACTCCACCCAGGAATTCGGCTTCGTCAAGCTCGCCGATGCGTACAGTACTGGCAGCAGCCTAATGCCCCAGAAGAAGAACCCGGACTCGCTGGAACTCCTGCGCGGCAAGAGCGGGAGGGTCTTTGGCCAGATGGCCGGCTTCATGTACACGCTCAAAGCGCTACCGAGTACGTACAATAAAGACCTACAGGAGGACAAAGAGCCGCTCTTCGACACCACCCGCACGCTCCTGGACTCCACCCGCATCGCCACAGGCGTGTTGTCGACCCTCTCCATCAACCGCGAGAAAATGCTCGCCGCCTTAACAATGGACATGCTGGCAACAGATCTAGCAGACTACCTCGTCCGTAAGGGCGTGCCCTTCCGCGAAACGCACCATATCTCCGGTGCCGCCGTCAGTCTGGCAGAGAAAGAAGGCCTCTCCGGCATCGATAAGCTGGGCCTCGACAAGCTCAAAACGCTCAGTCCCAAATTCGACGAGGACGTCGTGCAGGTCTTTGACTTTGAGCGCAGTGTTGAGATGAGGAGTGCCGTCGGTGGTACTGCCAGGGAGTGTGTTCTCAGGCAGATTGAGGAGGTGAAGGCGTTGCTAAGGGATTGAGATGGTAATATGTGGATGGACTGGTAGATCACCAGAATGCAGATTTGTGCGATACGATAACAGCCCCTCCCCCCTTTTCCAATATCTCTCTGCATGTGGGTGCGTGGGTACGCGTGTGTGTGTATGTGCTTATGCCCCCGTGATTGAAACCTCATTTAATCTATCTACCCAATCACAACCTCTACAACCCCACAACCACGTAAGATTCCAACTCACACCTTGCTACTAGCCTGCGGCACTGTAAGGTAAGTTCAGCAATTCGAGCGGACTCCCATTCGGTACTTACGAACCCCCGCACTTCAAGCATAGCGTCAGGTGTTGAGGAGAAGTGAGACAAACGGGTGTGCGTGGCTCGTAGGTCACTTTGGCCACCCAGAAGGCAATACGGTACCGATGCAATACCGGTGCCGGTAGAATAATCAGACCCGACACCAATGAAGGGGGAGAAAAAACACATGTCTTTCTCTCTTTCAGCCCTGCCCCTCCTCACCAAGACCAACAAAAAGGAAAAAAGAAAAAAAAAGAGAGAAGAGAAAAATAATATTTACTCCACGACGGAAAAACCAAGCACTACCGGTATGGACCCGCTGCGGCATGAGGAGTTGCCGTCCCGTACCGACCCTTCCGCAAGGGTCGAGTATGACATCTAGTCAACGAAGTAAAAACCTAACCAGTTAAAAAAAGCCGCCAACCAACCAAACCGAGCTCCCTCTCACCCGCTCGCTCTCCCTTTCACAACCGCGATAAGCGCCAATCCTAGAAGCACAACGCACACCCCTTCCAACCTTACCCACCCATTCCGGTCACCGGTTACGGTAACGCGGTTACTCCTGCAAGAACCATGCAAAAGTAGCAATTATCTCCCTAATCTGACACACGATGCAGTTCTTTTTTTCCCCGAGGAAGAGTGGTGAGCGGAAGGGGGTGGCTGGTGGGTGGGGGAAATTGGGGAAATTTTATTGATGACTGGGGTAACTCTACAGTAACTTACCGGTACGAGTAGCAGTGGTGAACTCCAACGAGTAGAAGCGAGACTCTTGTTGTTCCCCGGTTTGCTCGGTGGCCTGGCATTGGAATTTATTATTGTGCTGCTGGTACTTCCAGCCCTGAAATGCCCTTCTCAGCCAGCGCTCACCAGTACTCAGTAAATGCCGGTACTGTGCGAGTATTGAAGCCGGCACCTTACTCGGGTGGAATGCCACCGATGCGAACTGGACCTTCCCCATACTAAGCGAAACGAGCGAATAATACCATGCATGGAAATGCAGCAAAAATAAATTACAACCAGAAATACAGCAAATACTTTCAAGCCTTCCTCTTATCCCCACCATTTTTTTCCGTGTTCCTAGCCCAACCACGGGGGGGAGCAGGGAGTTAACAAATATTCTTGGCCTGGTGCTCAATTAGGAATGTTAGCACGTTCTATGGTACTGGAAGATCGCTTTCATGGTTTTTATCCCTCCTGGCACACCGGCATCGGCAGTCTATCTCTGCAGACAAGAATCGAGCCGGAAATAAATCTCACTCGAGAACGATTTCTTAAAAGCTCCTCGCTATTTCTTTAACTCTCCCCCCCCCCCCCCCCGCGCAATTCTGAAACTGTTTACTCGAGTAAAGAGTGCAGCGAAAACATGTACCGGTACTCGAGTACGAGTACTCAACGGTGGGTGTGTCTTGGTGTGGGTAAGGCCAAAGTTTGTACAGATGCAGGCGATGGCATTCTGTGGTGAGATCAAAGTGGAGAGAAAGTGTGTTACCCCTCACTTCGATTTCTCTAATTGGAAGAAAGAAAGTCGACTGGATTAAATACCGGTATTTGCACTCAAGCCACTCTGTGGCCGTGGGTTTACATGCTTTTCCCCCCTGCCCCCCTATCGCTTCTGGCACCAATGCCAGTTGACCCCTGTTATCGATGGCACCTGAATGGCTTCCTCTGAGCTGTTGCCTAAGGATGGAACAACACAACCTCCCTATTCCATTTTATGATACAAGTGCCCCCTGTTGGTGTGTGTGGGAAAGGGGGAAACACGAAATCTACTGGATTGCACGGTGGTGCTATAAGTTGATGTGATTCCCCGCGTAGGAACGAAGTTACGATGCTCTCCAAAACCAATGTGCATGTTGGTAGGATAACGTGGGAGCAGGCAAGCAGCGATGTTGACCGCCGCCCAGAAAGGGCATGTATACTGGCTTCCGGATACCCCGCAGTCCCAGAGCGCAAGTTTCGACAGCGGAAAACTCAATCACCCAGTTCTGGTCCTCGGAGCTGTAAGGGAGGGGAAAGTTCAAGTCCTCCTGGTAGCCCAAACTCCCCTTCCACTCCTCTATGTAACCAAGATTTAATATTCCCATAGATAACATCCTTTGGCAACACAACCCTCTCCGAAAGGTTCCCGAACTCGAATAATAACCTACGAAAAAAATATCTGCCCCTCAAAGTAGCTGGGGCAGCCCCACATCCCGATAATGGCGTCTTATTATCAGTTGTCGCAGCGGGACATCCACCGCTATTGACCAAACAATCCTATGTCAATCTGGAGCCATTCGAGGTCGAAGTGCGCCTTCTGGATTCGCACCGCAGATCGACCTGCCGGTTGCCAGATGACACGCTGGCGTTGTTGATGAGGAAATTGCATGAGTTGCATCCCGGCTTCAGTGCCCACCAAGAGGGAGGGGCTGTCGCTAGCAACCCGAGCCCGCCGAAGAGTCAACAACCACCCACCCCACCACGCCAAACAACTCCCGCAACCCGACCCCAGGCAACTCCCGCAACCCGACCCCAACCACCTCCCGCAGCTCGCCCCCCACCAACCCCTCCACCGCGCCAAACCACTCCCGCAACCCGACACCAACCACCTCCCGCAGCTCGGCCCCCACCGCGCCAAACCACTCCCGCAACCCGACCGCAACCACCCCCTGCAGCTCGGGCCCCATCACCACCACCACTATTCCGCTCACCAGTTCCAACCAAAGAACGCCCCCTACTATCACCACAAGGAGCATACAGCAGCCCTTACGGCACGGTAGCACCACGGCAAGATTATGGTCAAGATCTTGAATGGAATGCACCACGACAATCCCGATATACGAGGGCAACGGAGGATTACCACCACGATTCGGAGGGAGATTGTCCTGTATGGGATGCACTCGTGTATATTGGGATTGCCGTGGTAGTTTTGACTGCTGTGAGGTACTGTTTCCTCTAGGAAAAAGAGTTTGTGTTGGGTTCGGATTCTTTTTTTTTATTATCTTAGGGGAGGAGGTTTTTTATATCTTTTTCTCTTTCTCTTTCTCTTTCTTTCTGGCCAGCGATTTGTTAGGAGAACTGCAGCAGAGGGCAATTATTTAAGGACCGGGTTCAAATATGATAGTTACATCCAAGTTAAAATACCACCTTCTCACCGCAAATTTCTTATTCGCCATTCCGCAGGCTCGGAGGAAGGGAAAAAGTAGTGTCAATAAACACAAGTAAAGAAGAAGAGTAGGAGAGAGGGAGGAAAGATTTATGACACAGGACCTCCTGAGGAGAAGCAACAATGTTAATAACTGCATACGAGCAGTGCAGTACAGTACTGTACAGTCGTGTCCGTTAAATAATTACACCTCCGGGCAACAACCATGACAACCATGATCAACCAATTCAACCACAAAAAAAAAAAAATATGGTTCGTGTCCTCCAAAATGTGCACCAAACTAGTGAAAAAGTGTTACGTGGCTGTGCAGTACTTTTTTTGCCAAGAGATTAAAATTAGTGCCAAGAACCAGAAATAATTGTGCTTACTAAAAGGGTAATGATATATCCTTACAACAAATATTTATAGTTAAGCAATATTATATTATATTATTATAATAATATATATTAATTAAATACAAACAAGATGAAATTTTTTTTTTTTTAAATCAAGTTTTATAGATGTTTAAGGTACACATGGCCACATGCACCCTCAATAGGTATGGCAGCCACAAACCTCCTCCCCCATACCAGCCTACAAAGGCTGAAGAAAACTCTTTAAGTACAAAGCACCTATCAGTGTAAAAACCCCTCCTTAAGCACAACCGCACAGTTGTTACGAACCAAATAACCTCCACAGACGTACAACATATGAGAAACCCCAAATTCCAATGGTGAACTAGCCCAGCAACAAAGAAACTCTAAACAAATGAAACCTCAGAAGCCTAAAGCCATGTGGCTAAGAGGATGACTCATGTAGTCCACTAACCCTTATTAATTCCGGACCTGAAGACAACGGAAAATATAGATCCTGGCAGTGGTGGTAAGAAGAACAAATATTGAGGAGAAACCAAATAAAGCCAAGAAGGCTTGGGGCAGAGCCCATGAACCCTAGAGGTCCATCAGAAAACATGGCCGGGATGGAAATCAAGGAGCCAAAGTGCTGACCAGGAGAAATGTGGTAGTAGTAAGGTACCAGCTAATGGGAGTAGTGGTCTAAACGCCAGCAAAAAGGTGTAGAGATACTAAGGTACTAGCTAATAGGTAGCAGTAGGATGCCAGCCTGAAGAGTGTAGTATTTGGTAGTAGGATGTTAGTCAATCACACTGAGAAAGTAAGGAAGAGGGGTAGACACAAATGGCAAGTCAACTATTGGAATTGTGTTCATGTCCTACTAGGTGTCTGTTAGGCATATGGAAATCTGGGACAAAGTGCACAGACTTCATGATAGGGTAACTGTATATAGATCTACAATTTTCTGGAGAGCCAACACCCCACTCCAGTCTCCTTATGGGGCCTGCATGTTATTAGCGAGTTTTTGATAGTTATATCTTGTAACTAAAATGTCACATCAATGAAGCCCACTTCATAACACTATATATGTTGCTGCCCTCTGTCCAACCATATACTATTTGCAGTGTATATGGGATGGGACCTTTTATGATAGCAGAGACGTAGAATAGAAGAATTCCGTAGAAAGTGCAATGAGAGAGTAGGCTTCAAAGTTAGGCTTTCTAACTATGGGCTGAAGGTGACAGGATGTTTTCCGTGAAATACTCCAAGAGGATGCCACTGTGGCAGAGGTTATTGAGGACATAGTACTGAATCTACTCATACCTTTCTAAAATCAGCTATAGTTTAGTTAGTCCTAGTAATAAGACTCCTCTGCAGAGGCAGGAGGACCAAGGAGAAGCATACTCAGATAGGAAAACCTAGATAAGTCAAAGACACAGACTCATAAGACATTGGCATGTTGGACATGAACTTATAATTGGTACTAGGTAGCCTGATAGAAAACTAATCACTTTATGACCAAAAAGACTACTGGAACTATAGTCAATGAGACTGAAGTAATATAATAGTCTATGCAGTGAACTAAGTTAAAGACATCTGTTTGGTAAAACAAATAGCGCAGTCATCTCAATGGAGGAATACTATTCTGAGACCATAAAAGAGTGTGAAAAGTTTCAGGGTCAAACAGTGCTCATACTTATAAGATTCTAGATATTTGCGTATTAAAACCAAAGTAGTACCATAAAGGCATAGTAGTTAGAAGTAGTCTGCGAACACTCAGATGTGAGATATCAATGTCGAAGTGCCTTCTGAGCTTTCCAAATATCATCGAGCAATAGAGAAGAGATTTTATTAATATAATATTATTTTACACCTTCAATCATTACTTTAAATATTTATCTTACCTATTTATTGAAAACAAGCTTTCCTCAACAGATTCTCTGATCAGAGATTTTAGCTTACGTCTTTCAATCATACTAGAGTTTGATGTCAGCCTAATAGTGGCTTCTAAAACCCTTAAACTAAGCTAGCTGTATTACCACATCTCTCATGTAGTCCCTTATTCTCAGAGAGATGATGTCACTGAGTAGATAGAATAGCACTAGCTGAAGTGAGAAATGAAGAAGGAGGATTGCCAAATCAACCATAGCCAGTTGAGAAGACCTGAAACAACCTTTAAAGTTCTTTGTGAAGGGGATACAGAAAACTATCGTAATCACATACTGCTTACCATATTCCCAGCTATGTGTTAAGATGGAAAAGGGGAAACCTGATCATACTGATAGTAGGCAAGACTATAGCAAAAGTGAGAAAAGTGAAGTACCTGGCATTGTGAGATACCAGAAAAAGAGGATAAAGTATTTCAATAAGGTGACTCTCAAGGTAGAAGGAAGGAGAAGTGTTTCTATTAAAGCAGAAAATGAAAAGTGATAGTTTATGCCCCTCCTAGGAGGAGAAGGCGTAGACACAAAAAGTGGTGATAGTTTCGCTTGGTATTGAGTTTATTCCAAATAGGAAATAAATTTCAATCACTAGAGGTATAGTGGAGACAGAGGATGACAAACAAGATAGAAATATAAATTATCATTATATATAAGACTATAGTAAATTGGTATACTATTCAAGATTCTGAGATTTACTTACATGCTTATGACTTTTGTAGGTTTGCTTTACAGCTGTTGAGAATTCTGTCGACCTATATTGAATTCCTTCTACATATGCTTTCTGAATTCTCTCTATCTGCCTTGCCAGCTGCTATAACAATTTGCTATCAACAGGCTCTAATCCTTCATGAATAAGCTGTCAGAGTGTCTTAATACTATACCTATAGTTATTTCTTGTATATCATTTTGCCACTCCCCAAACATATTCAATGAAGTTCAACTCATAATAAAACTTAGGATAAAATATAACCTTATGATTCTTACTTTCTATTTTCTCCCAAAGTCTGTACTTTTAAGATTGAAAGTCTGGCTTAGCAGCAATAATTGCACATATGCAGTATGTTTTACTAAGAAGACAAGTCTTGAGTAACTTGTCAGTTTCAGGTTTATGGCATTGAAGCCTTAAGTCTCTTCACCATAATTCCTGCTCCTTTAAGACTTTCTTCAATCCTCTTGCAACACAATCTTCATTGACTATTAGCTGTATTTGTCTTGATACAGAATTGATTCCTGGACATAATAGCTTCTAGGTACTACTAGACCTTAGACTCATACCTTTTGCTCTCAATACATTTAGTATAAATGCAGAATGACTAGTTGTATTGTCAAATAAGAATTGGCCTACACATCCAGGAAATATTAGCTCAAACAGTGGAATAGCTAGCTTCTGAATCTGAAAAACTAAATCATTACTTGTTTACCAATTAATTTTTCCATATTCAACATGGCTGCCAGCTGCATAGTAGCAGTTTAAGTACTATACTGCTTATCCAATTCTGCTGATACTCTATAGTCTGACAAATCTTTGACTGAAATCTAATCTGGTGCCTGCAATCTAATCTCAGGAGTTACAAAGTCTGAAACCAAAATACCCTTTCCCCTTGACTTTTTCCTTAGTAGAGGATCACCCTCCTTCATTCATGCATAGAGATGCCTATCACCTGAGTCAAAAGTTGACTCATCATGGGTAATGGGCACAATTGGTTTCTATCTTAGTAGAAGATTAGGTGGAATATTCATTGCTAGATTTTCACTATTATCCAACTCTAAGCGTAGCATAAATGGTCTTAACTCTTGAAGAGTAGAAATGAATTCAATTTACTGATATGCAATCATATCCTTATGTTCATGACTATTTTTATATATACCCTTTTTGACTTCTTTATATAGATATCCCAACTTATTCAACTACCTTGTAGCGGTACAATCTCTTAATACATGAGATACTTCGAAAATATTAGTTTGAGGATATAATAACCCTTCACTAGAGAGATATTACAGGAAGACTAAAGCCTATAACTACACTGGAGACATATGCCTACCAGGTAAGATTGGTTGGGTAGATAGAGGTCTACTCTGCTAAGGTACTGATGATTAAGTACCTTAGCTAGATATGAGTCACATTACTAATAGGTACTTAGAATGGGTAGTAGTTACCCTGTTGCATAGGGTAACCCTTGTAGTTGAATAGTGAAGTTACACTATTTTCTCAGTGGTGCTTTGGAGTAGAGTTACCGTACTTAGTGGTGTAATACAGAGTACTGGTACTTTACCTTTAGTTCAGAGTTATCCTACCTTAGTGTTAGGTGGATGCTGAACTCTAGTATATAACAGAAGAATGTAGGCCAAATCTTTGATCAGAGAATCTGTCGAGGAAGGCTTGTCTCAATAAAATAGGTAAAGTAAAGATTTTAGAATGTGAAACAATATTATATTGATAAGATCTCTTCTCTGTTACTTGATGATATCTCTAAAGCTCAGGAGGCCGCTCGATATTTAGATCCTGCATCTGAGTATTCGCAGACTACTTCTAACTACTATGCTCTCAAAGTACTACTCTAGTTTTAATACACAATTGTCCAGAATCTTATAAGTGCGAGGACCATTTGATCCTGAAACTAATCACCCCTTTCACAGTTACGGAATAGTATTCCTCTGTTGAGATGACTGTACTATTTGTTATACCAAATAGCGGTCTTCAACGTAGTTGTCTGCATTGTAACCGGTACTGGTTACTGGTTTAGGATTTTCATGTACCAGTTGATATTGTTTGAGTTTTGAATATGTTTCAGGAAACGAGGAGTGCTTCTAGCTTGATAGTATAGGGTTTGATACTCTATATGTTTTATGTTTGGTTTCGAGTATCGGTTTGATACTCTATATGTTTTATGTTTGGTTTCGAGTATCGGTTTGATACTCTATATGTTTTATGTTTGGTTTCGAGTATCGGTTTGATACTCTATATGTTTTATGTTTGGTTTCGAGTATCGGTTTGATACTCTATATGTTTTATGTTTGGTTTCGAGTATCGGTTTGATACTCTATATGTTTTATGTTTGGTTTCGAGTATCGGTTTGATACTCTATATGTTTTATGTTTGGTTTCGAGTATCGGTTTGATACTCTATATGTTTTATGTTTGGTTTCGAGTATCGGTTTGATACTCTATATGTTTTATGTTTGGTTTCGAGTATCGGTTTGATACTCTATATGTTTTATGTTTGGTTTCGAGTATCGGTTTGATACTCTATATGTTTTATGTTTGGTTTCGAGTATCGGTTTGATACTCTATATGTTTTATGTTTGGTTTCGAGTATCGGTTTGATACTCTATATGTTTTATGTTTGGTTTCGAGTATCGGTTTGATACTCTATATGTTTTATGTTTGGTTTCGAGTATCGGTTTGATACTCTATATGTTTTATGTTTGGTTTCGAGTATCGGTTTGATACTCTATATGTTTTATGTTTGGTTTCGAGTATCGGTTTGATACTCTATATGTTTTATGTTTGGTTTCGAGTATCGGTTTGATACTCTATATGTTTTATGTTTGGTTTCGAGTATCGGTTTGATACTCTATATGTTTTATGTTTGGTTTCGAGTATCGGTTTGATACTCTATATGTTTTATGTTTGGTTTCGAGTATCGGTTTGATACTCTATATGTTTTATGTTTGGTTTCGAGTATCGGTTTGATACTCTATATGTTTTATGTTTGGTTTCGAGTATCGGTTTGATACTCTATATGTTTTATGTTTGGTTTCGAGTATCGGTTTGATACTCTATATGTTTTATGTTTGGTTTCGAGTATCGGTTTGATACTCTATATGTTTTATGTTTGGTTTCGAGTATCGGTTTGATACTCTATATGTTTTATGTTTGGTTTCGAGTATCGGTTTGATACTCTATATGTTTTATGTTTGGTTTCGAGTATCGGTTTGATACTCTATATGTTTTATGTTTGGTTTCGAGTATCGGTTTGATACTCTATATGTTTTATGTTTGGTTTCGAGTATCGGTTTGATACTCTATATGTTTTATGTTTGGTTTCGAGTATCGGTTTGATACTCTATATGTTTTATGTTTGGTTTCGAGTATCGGTTTGATACTCTATATGTTTTATGTTTGGTTTCGAGTATCGGTTTGATACTCTATATGTTTTATGTTTGGTTTCGAGTATCGGTTTGATACTCTATATGTTTTATGTTTGGTTTCGAGTATCGGTTTGATACTCTATATGTTTTATGTTTGGTTTCGAGTATCGGTTTGATACTCTATATGTTTTATGTTTGGTTTCGAGTATCGGTTTGATACTCTATATGTTTTATGTTTGGTTTCGAGTATCGGTTTGATACTCTATATGTTTTATGTTTGGTTTCGAGTATCGGTTTGATACTCTATATGTTTTATGTTTGGTTTCGAGTATCGGTTTGATACTCTATATGTTTTATGTTTGGTTTCGAGTATCGGTTTGATACTCTATATGTTTTATGTTTGGTTTCGAGTATCGGTTTGATACTCTATATGTTTTATGTTTGGTTTCGAGTATCGGTTTGATACTCTATATGTTTTATGTTTGGTTTCGAGTATCGGTTTGATACTCTATATGTTTTATGTTTGGTTTCGAGTATCGGTTTGATACTCTATATGTTTTATGTTTGGTTTCGAGTATCGGTTTGATACTCTATATGTTTTATGTTTGGTTTCGAGTATCGGTTTGATACTCTATATGTTTTATGTTTGGTTTCGAGTATCGGTTTGATACTCTATATGTTTTATGTTTGGTTTCGAGTATCGGTTTGATACTCTATATGTTTTATGTTTGGTTTCGAGTATCGGTTTGATACTCTATATGTTTTATGTTTGGTTTCGAGTATCGGTTTGATACTCTATATGTTTTATGTTTGGTTTCGAGTATCGGTTTGATACTCTATATGTTTTATGTTTGGTTTCGAGTATCGGTTTGATACTCTATATGTTTTATGTTTGGTTTCGAGTATCGGTTTGATACTCTATATGTTTTATGTTTGGTTTCGAGTATCGGTTTGATACTCTATATGTTTTATGTTTGGTTTCGAGTATCGGTTTGATACTCTATATGTTTTATGTTTGGTTTCGAGTATCGGTTTGATACTCTATATGTTTTATGTTTGGTTTCGAGTATCGGTTTGATACTCTATATGTTTTATGTTTGGTTTCGAGTATCGGTTTGATACTCTATATGTTTTATGTTTGGTTTCGAGTATCGGTTTGATACTCTATATGTTTTATGTTTGGTTTCGAGTATCGGTTTGATACTCTATATGTTTTATGTTTGGTTTCGAGTATCGGTTTGATACTCTATATGTTTTATGTTTGGTTTCGAGTATCGGTTTGATACTCTATATGTTTTATGTTTGGTTTCGAGTATCGGTTTGATACTCTATATGTTTTATGTTTGGTTTCGAGTATCGGTTTGATACTCTATATGTTTTATGTTTGGTTTCGAGTATCGGTTTGATACTCTATATGTTTTATGTTTGGTTTCGAGTATCGGTTTGATACTCTATATGTTTTATGTTTGGTTTCGAGTATCGGTTTGATACTCTATATGTTTTATGTTTGGTTTCGAGTATCGGTTTGATACTCTATATGTTTTATGTTTGGTTTCGAGTATCGGTTTGATACTCTATATGTTTTATGTTTGGTTTCGAGTATCGGTTTGATACTCTATATGTTTTATGTTTGGTTTCGAGTATCGGTTTGATACTCTATATGTTTTATGTTTGGTTTCGAGTATCGGTTTGATACTCTATATGTTTTATGTTTGGTTTCGAGTATCGGTTTGATACTCTATATGTTTTATGTTTGGTTTCGAGTATCGGTTTGATACTCTATATGTTTTATGTTTGGTTTCGAGTATCGGTTTGATACTCTATATGTTTTATGTTTGGTTTCGAGTATCGGTTTGATACTCTATATGTTTTATGTTTGGTTTCGAGTATCGGTTTGATACTCTATATGTTTTATGTTTGGTTTCGAGTATCGGTTTGATACTCTATATGTTTTATGTTTGGTTTCGAGTATCGGTTTGATACTCTATATGTTTTATGTTTGGTTTCGAGTATCGGTTTGATACTCTATATGTTTTATGTTTGGTTTCGAGTATCGGTTTGATACTCTATATGTTTTATGTTTGGTTTCGAGTATCGGTTTGATACTCTATATGTTTTATGTTTGGTTTCGAGTATCGGTTTGATACTCTATATGTTTTATGTTTGGTTTCGAGTATCGGTTTGATACTCTATATGTTTTATGTTTGGTTTCGAGTATCGGTTTGATACTCTATATGTTTTATGTTTGGTTTCGAGTATCGGTTTGATACTCTATATGTTTTATGTTTGGTTTCGAGTATCGGTTTGATACTCTATATGTTTTATGTTTGGTTTCGAGTATCGGTTTGATACTCTATATGTTTTATGTTTGGTTTCGAGTATCGGTTTGATACTCTATATGTTTTATGTTTGGTTTCGAGTATCGGTTTGATACTCTATATGTTTTATGTTTGGTTTCGAGTATCGGTTTGATACTCTATATGTTTTATGTTTGGTTTCGAGTATCGGTTTGATACTCTATATGTTTTATGTTTGGTTTCGAGTATCGGTTTGATACTCTATATGTTTTATGTTTGGTTTCGAGTATCGGTTTGATACTCTATATGTTTTATGTTTGGTTTCGAGTATCGGTTTGATACTCTATATGTTTTATGTTTGGTTTCGAGTATCGGTTTGATACTCTATATGTTTTATGTTTGGTTTCGAGTATCGGTTTGATACTCTATATGTTTTATGTTTGGTTTCGAGTATCGGTTTGATACTCTATATGTTTTATGTTTGGTTTCGAGTATCGGTTTGATACTCTATATGTTTTATGTTTGGTTTCGAGTATCGGTTTGATACTCTATATGTTTTATGTTTGGTTTCGAGTATCGGTTTGATACTCTATATGTTTTATGTTTGGTTTCGAGTATCGGTTTGATACTCTATATGTTTTATGTTTGGTTTCGAGTATCGGTTTGATACTCTATATGTTTTATGTTTGGTTTCAAGGCTACCGTTTTGGAGTCTATTATGTTATGAGAACAAGGCTCTCGGTAGCCTAGGAAGTGTATTTAAGAACTGCTACTCTTTCCGTTAGAAGGAGTAGACTTCGGCAGACAGAGTTTTCAATATACTTGGTTGAACAGTTACTTTCTTCAGTTCGCTTCAAGAATCTTTAGTTTAAGACCTACCAAACATCTCGGAGACTTCAGTAGTTGCGATACAGTAAGAAGTCTATTCAACAACCTTGGCTAAAGCCTCCGGACTTTGATTCGCTAGTTACCACCTTGGTACAGAACAAAGCCCGTTAACCCTACGATTACCGCATCTCCTGAGAGGCGGTTACATGCATAGACTATTTTAGATTACTTTAGTCTTATTGACTATCATTACAGTAGTCTCTTCGGTCAAGAAGTGATCAGTTCTAGGCTGGGCCACCTAGTGCCAATTGCAAGTCTGAGCCTGAAGTGTCATCGTCTTAAGGGTCTCCAACTTATCTAGCTCTTTCTTTCTGAGCGTGCTTTCTCTTAGTCCACCTGCCTCTTTACAGGGGTCCTATTACTAAGACCAACCAACATACAGCTAATCTCAGAAGGGTATGGGTAGATTCAGTATGTCATTAGTAGCTTCCACTACTGAAACATCCTCTTAGAGTATTTCACTGAAAGTGTCCCATCATATACGGCCCATAGTTTGGAAAGCCTAACTTTGAAGACTACTATTGCGATGCACCTCTGAAGGAACTCTTCCATTCTATATCCTAGACATCACCAAAGGTCCCTTCCTAAATATCCTGTGAACAGCATATGGTCGGCTGGACAGCCGTGATGTATATGGTGTGCTGAAGTGGCCTTCATTGATGTGACATTTTAGTTATGGGACGCAACTCTCAAAATCTGGCTAATAATGTGCGGGCCCCATAACGGGGCCAGAGTGGAGGTGTTGGCCTTCAGTAAATCGAGAGTCTGTGCACAGTTACCCTACCATGAGGTCTGTGCTCTTGTCTCAGATTTCCATATGCCTAACATGAGCTCTCTCATACTAGGCTTCGTCTCGAATACCTTTATAACTTTTTATAAAGTTTTCTGAATACATTTTAAGACTCAGTGTAGTTAGGGTAAAAAACCTTCTACGTTTACTTGGCCACGGTAAGAAAACCTTTTCCTTACTATCTTACTTCTGCCCTTCCTGGCATGTCTGAATTTTCATTATGAAAGTTTTCCACAACTTCCTCTCCATTTTCCATACCGGTGGCTGGCTCTTATGTGTTGCCATCTTCTGAATACCCTTCCCATTTGACGAAGTACCACAGTTCTCTCTTCTCTTGATAGCAGCCACCTACTTATTTCCTGTAAGAACATATCTCACTTCTTACTATTTTTTCAACCTCTCCTTATAGATCACCGTCAATGTCCTTCGATTCTCTAGGGGAGTTGTTAGCAATTATCATGAACTAATTCTCGATAGGGTTCCAATAGTACAATGTGGAATACAAGATGGATGTTCCATTGATCGGATATGTTGAGCTTGAATGCTACTGATCCTCATTTTTCTAAGATTTAGAAGATGTCACAAACATGGCTTAGTAAAGAAAAAATTGTCACTTGACTTATAGTTATGAGTCATAGGTATGTTAGATTTCGCACATGACCTCATTTAGAGGTAATGGGATTCGCACATGTGACCACTTTGGTCATATGGCTGGTTATGATGATATGTTATATTTCACACATGACCTCATTTAGAGGTCATGGGTTTTACGCATGTGACCACTTTGGTCATATGATTCATTAAGCAAAAACCTTTACATGACTGACAGTTGTGAGTCATATGTGGAGTATGACTCGAGGAGTGAGTCATACAGGCATGAAGAGCGACAATATAACGGGTTGTTAGGACCCAGGAGATGAGCTCTTTATGCTGTATTCTAAGTTACTTTCTTACATATTATTTTATGCTTTTACAAATATAAACCCTTTATGCTCTTTACGAATACATACCTACGAGAAGTGGACTCTATTATAAGAGTTGTATTGAAGAAACAGTATGATAGGTGATAAGGACTAAAGATATGAAAGTCTCTCCCTCCTTATCGTAGGCATTAGGTTAAGAGCTATTGTCGAAAGAAATTGAGAGAAGAGAAGTATCGTCTACCTGTTGCTGAGACCTGATACCAGTTAGGGATCGTAACAGTGACAGATCCAATGGTACATCAAAGGTTTCAAAGACATCCGGCAAACCGTACCTATCACCTGACATGCCAATAATACCAGTGCACATTTTCTAGTGACAAACCATCAGTTAAACAAATGGACAAAACAGATCGATATACATTTCTATAAAATATGTGAAGAAATTGACAACAGCTTATTCACCCTACTTAAGGTTAAATGGTCAGAAATCCTAGCCAATATATATACTAAGACTTTAGCAAAACCAGTACATGAGCATCTAATAGGACTGTTAGGCTATAGATACAGAGTGGAAGTGTTAAAATTTTCTTTATTCTCTTTCATAAGTATATTTCTTTTAAATAACTTGTATTTCTCTCCTTAGTTATATTTCTGGTTTATCCATAGATTACGAACATTACTGCAGCTAGAGCATATACAACGAGTATTTCATTTATATTTCATAATAATGATAGGATAATTGCATATATATTTTCTTATTGCATGTACGGGATGTTTCGGTTATTCTTACAAATATACTGCGACCTTTTCAGAGGGTGTTAGGCGGACACCAAACTCAAGTATATAACTGAGGGATGTAGGCCAAAAATCTTTGATTGGAGAATCTGTCGAGAAAGGCTCGTCTCGATAAAATAGGTAAAGTAAAGATTTAAAATGTGAAACAATATTATATTGATAAGATCTCTTCTCCATTACTTGATGATGTCTGTAAAGCTAGGGAGGCACTTCGATATTTATATCCCGCGTCTGAGTGTTCGTGGACTACTTCTAACTACTATGCCCCCGTAGTACCATCCTGGGTTTAGTATGCAAATGTCCAGAATCTTATAAGTGCGAACACCCTTTGACCCTGAGACTTATCATACCCTTTTGCGGTTACGGAATAATATTCCTCCATTGAGATGACTGCGCTATTTGTTATACCAAACAGCGGCCTCTAACTTAGTTGACCGCATAGACTATTATATTACTCCAGTCTGGATGATTATCATCCAGTAGTCTCTTCAGTCATGAAGTGATCAAGTTCATGCTGGGCCACCTAGTGCCAATTGCAAGTCTGTGCCCAACGTGTCAACATCTTAAGGGGCTCTGACTGATCTAGATCTTCCTTTCTGAGCTTGCTTCCCCTTGGTCTGCCGGCCTCCGCAGAGGGGTCCTATTACTAGGACCAACCAACCTACAGCTAATCTCAGAAAGGTATGGGTAGATTTGGTATACCTATAATAGCCTCTGCTACTGGAACATCCTCTTGGAGTATATCGCCGAAAATGTCCCGTCACTTGCGGCCCCTAGTTAGGAAGTCTAACCTTTGAAGCCTATTCTCTCAATGCGCCTCCTATGGATTTCCTCTGTTCCCCCTCTTCGATGTCCCCAAAGGTCTCCTCTCATATACCCTGTGGACAGTATGCGGTCGGACAGACGGCGGCAACATATATGATGTTATGAAGTGGGCTTCATTGATGTGACATTTTAGTTATGGGACGCCACTTGCGAAATCTTGCTCATGACGTGCGGGCCCCAAAAGAGGGCCAAAGGGGAGTGTTGGCACTGCGGTAAATCGAGGGTCTGTATGCAGTTACCCTACTGCGAGGTCTATGCACTTGTCTCATATTTCCATATGCCTAACATGAGCTCCCTCCTACCAGGCTTCACCTCGAATGCCTTTATACTTCTTATAATTTCTTCTAAATACATTTTAAGACTCAGTGTGGTCAGGGTAAAAAACCTCCCGCGTTTACTTGGCCAAGGCAGGAAAACCATTTTTTCACTATCTTACTTCTGCCCTTCCTGGTATGTTCGGATTTTCATTATGAAAACTTTCCACAACTTCCTCCGCATTTTCCATACCGCAACTGTCTCCCCTGTGTTCTCATCTTCTGAACACCCTTGCCATTTGACGAAGTACCACAGTTTCCGCTTCTCTTGGTAGCGACCGCGTACCCGTTTTTTGTAAGAACGAATCTTGCTTCTTACTATTAATTCAACTTCCCATTGGAGATCGCTATCAATGTCCTACAGTTCTCTGGGGGGTTGTTGGCGATTATCATGAACAGATTCCCGATAAGGTTCCAATAGTGCAATATGAAATACAGGGTGAATGTTCCATCGGATATGTTGAGCTTGAAGGCTTGTGATTCGCACCTTTCCATGATTTGAAAAGGACTGTATAGCTTTAGACTTAGCTTCCTTGATTTTCGTTGGGTTCGAATATTTATAGCGTTTAACATTACTTTGTCCCCCATCTTGAACTACGGCTATTGTTGAGCTTTCCGGTCATAATATTTCGACATTCCCTCCTGTATCTTTTCTAGTGACCCTCTTGCTGGTTCATGTATTGTCTTAATCTAGTTCGCGTAGAGTGTCGCTCCGGGATTTTGAGCTTCTCACTCCTTCATCCACTCTGTCTGTGGATGGAATCCGTAGTTCGCATAGAATGGTGACATCCCGCAAGCGTTGGTTGCAGAGTTGTTATAGGCATGTTCAGCTAGAGGTAGTAGCTGATACCAGTCATCCTAATCATAGTTGACAAAACTTCGCAGGTATCCTTCCAGCACTTAGTTGGTACGTTCGGTCTGTCCATCAGTTTGAGTGTAGTATGCTGTTGACATTCTTTGCTTTATTTCCAGTACTTTACAAAGGGATTCCCAGAATTATCCTGCGAACTTTGAGTCCATGTCTGAGATGATTTCGTTTGATAGACCGCTCAGCCTCCATACTTCTTTCAGGAATGCGTTTGCGACATCCTTGGCCGTAGCCGAGGTCTGAAGTCTGATAAAATGCGGCATCTTTGTAAACCGATCAACTGCTACCATTATCTGTGTGCACCCTTGTGACTCTGGTAGTTGAGTGATAAAGTCCACTGAGATAGATGCCCATGCCGCGTAGGGTATTTGCAATGGTTGCAGCGATCTGTACTTGGCATGTCTAGGCAACTTATTATGTTGGCATTCATCGCAGAATCGTACGTAATCATTGACCCATTCCCCAAGTCCTTTCCAGTAGAAGTCCCTCATGATTATCTCCAAAGTCTTTTCTTGTTTGAAATGTCCTTCAAATTTTGCATCGTGACATCCTTCTGCGATCTTGGTGTATAGAGCCTGATTATCTGATACAAATAGCCTTTGCTTATACTATAGTAAATCATCGGTCAAGGTCCAGTCCTTGGGGAAATCTTTTCCTTCGTCTCGTAACCTAATGAGTTCTTACCTCCATTGCCTCCAAGCTGCATCTGTCCTGATAGCTGCCTGTATTTCGCTCTAGAATTCGGGATTGAACTGCTTCATTCCCTTTTGTAGGATTATCGCATGTGACATTAGAAATTTCGCCAGTACTTCTGAAATGTCGTACCAGTATTCGTTGTCTTTAGCCGGCACCAGTAGGTAACTGATGCTTGGTTCCTGTTCCTTAATGATCCAGGATCTTGTCGCTATATTGGTGCTTCCGAATCTTGCGGCTCCACACCCTGTCTCTTCCAAGTTGTCCACCTCCATCATGTCTGATGTGTTTACTTTTTCTACTACCAGTTGAGCTATGCGAGGGCCCATTCTTATCTGGCAGTCCTCATCCTTATGGTTGAATAGTACAACTTTGAGTTTGCCAGTGTAATCAGCGTCGATTACTCCTGCGCCAGTGGAGATTCCACTTCGGACGGCTAATCCGCTTCTTGGAGCAACTCTTTCGTAAGTTCCTTCAGGAAGCCCCACGGCTATGCCTGTCCTTATTAACACTTGTCCATATTTCGGGACAATGTCATCTTCAATAGCGTATAGGCCATATGCTGCTGCCATTCTTGAGCTCTTTGTTGGCAAATATGCCTTTTTGCTCAATCTTTTACCCCTGATAACGGGTTCTTTTCCACTTCTTCGAGGTTCCAAATACAAATCCTTATCACCATCCCAGTCTTCTCCTACATCGCCTACCCTCGCTACTAGTAATACCAAAACATTTTCCTCTTTCAAGATTTTTTGTTCGCGATACGTAGCTACCTCTTCAGGACGGTACTCCGGCCGTCTGCTCAATACATCAGGCTTTCCGCCCTTCGTGCCTGGCCCGTATACAATGCGGAAATTGTATTTTACCAACTTCTGAGCCCACAGAATTTGACGGCCACTCTAGACTTTTGAGGTGAGAAAGTATTACAGGTTCTAATGATCGGTAAAGACTGTAATCAGTTTTTCCGTTCCAATCAAGTAGTGTCTCCATTCCTTAAACGCTTGGAGGATCGCGAGAAGTTCTTTTTCATGAATCTGATAATTGCGATCTGCCGAGTTTAGATTCCTGGAATGGAATGCTACTGGATGTGACCTTTTCTCAAAGTATTGCGAGAGTACGCAACCGAGTGCAAAGTTGCTAGCCTCAGTTTCTACTCCCGTTTCCCTTTCTGGGAAAAAGTAGTGGAGGATAGGAGCTGAGGTGAATCAGTGTTTTAATTCTTCGAACGCCATATCCTACTTAACTCACTACGTGAAATATTTTGGGTTTCCTTGTAACGTTTCAGTTATGGGTTTGTAAATATCCGAGAAATCTTTTATAAAGCGTCAGTAGAAGTTAGCGAATCCGATAAAGACTTGTACTTCTCTAACCGACTTAGGTGCTTTCCAAACTATTATGGATTCCACCTTGCAGGTGCTCATAGATACCCCATCGACCGCTACCTTATAACCGAAGAATTCTACCTCAGTGGCCTGGAAGGTCAACCTTTTTAGCGATACGGTTAATTGAAAGTCCGACAGACTTTGTAAAACCTTCTTGATGGCCTCAATGTGTTCTTTTTCATCCTTTGAGTAGATGAGAATATAGTCCAGATAACACACGACTCTAACATCCAAGTATTCATTAAGTACTTGATTCATCATATCTTGGAAAGTTGCGGGAGCGTTGACCAATCTGAATGGCGTAACCTTATACTCGTAATGCCCATATCTTGTCCGGAAAGGATTTTTCCATTCATTGCCTTCCTTAATCCTAATTGGGTGGTAGCCGTCCTTAAGGTCTAGCTTGCTGAAGATCTTTACGCCAGCTACTCTATCTCCGAGTTCGGACATTAGTGGAAGGGGATATTTGTTGAGAATAGTAATCTTGTTTAGATTCTGGTAATCCACAATCAAGTGCAGCCTTCCATCAGGTTTAGGTACTAATAATATGGGTACTCCTGCAGGGGATTGACTTCGAGTAATCTTTCCCTGCTTAATCATTGTTTCCAAGTATTCCCATAAAGCCTTTAGCTGTTTTTCGGATAGTGGATATATTGGCCCCCAGGGCGGAGTTGATCCTGGAATCAACATGATTTCGTGATCGAATGTCCGTCTAGAGGCTAGTTTTTGTGCCGTCTGGGCTTGAAACAAGTGTTTGTAATGCTGGTATTCTTTTGGTAATGATTTAAGTTCCACCGTATTTTCGATGACTCTGATTCTTCAGATGCGGCATGCATTAGGGTCCTAAGTAACGGATTCATCATATTTGAACATATCCGCTATTCCTTCATCCACTTCCACACAGTTTTCACAACATTTTGCCGGGAAGGTCCAATTTTCTGCATTTTCTATGTGAGATACTGGGTGTTCATGACGCTACCAACCAAACGGAATTATCATTCTATAGTGACCTGGTTTAGCCACTTCACATGACACTTCAGAGATCTGTCTCTTTTTTCCTATTTCCAATTTTATGGGGAGAGTGTAACCTGTCCCTCTAGAGGTGGCCGATGGTCCATCAAAGTCTAAGATATCAACTGCATTGTCGCGTTTGACAATAGGAACGTGAAGGTCTTCAACTAGGTCCTTATTGATAAGGAACACGTTGGAACCTGAGTCTAACAAGACTCCAACATTTTATCGCTTATCGTGTATATGGAGGTAAGTGATCCCCTCCAGACAGTTATATTGTTTTGGTTTGGGACCGCCTAACTCCACGCGCTTAGCGTGGATAAGCTTTTCTTGGTTTTTTCGTTTCGGTATCATTAGTGATGGGTATAGGTAACAAGATGTTTGTTACTATGCCTGTGTAGTTTCGACCATTGAGGTCTCCTCAGACAAACTAGTAATCCTTTAGCTCTAACAATCTGGGTTTACATACTAATCGGTGTTTCACTGATATGCTACCATGCACGACCAGTTTTCCGGCTGGATGCCTTCTCCTGATACGTCAAACCTAGGCTCATAGTAGATTTTCTGGCGGTTATTAGCCATTTTACTCCCCTAGTGTGGGGTTCCCGCTTTCACCGATCCTTTCCCTTAGGGTTTCAGTTATCCATCCAGCTCCCTCTGAGGGGCCTTGCGCACCAAAGCAGTATAACTCTATCCCACACTGTGGCCAGAAGGTAAGATAGTACATACGTATAATATGACTCAGACTCGTGTGGTAGGTGGAATGGCTCGCGTTGGTTGTCCTCCTGTTGTGTATTGTTATCAGGTAGATCTTGCATTGCTATGTCTCAACTTCTTGGGTATAGTAACTTGCTTGTACATGGGTAGCAGGCAACCACCAGGTGACTCAAGAAACTTTGTACTGTTGGCTCCTGGGCCATGTGGGTAAGTTAACTATCCTCCCTTTTGACCAAGACTCTCCATATATTGATTCTTGTATTCGAGCTCGTAAGTCCCTCATAGGGTCCCTTCATGTAGAGCCTACTTACTTTGATCTTGAAAGGAGAGACTTGCTTTACGCCACCTTGATTATTTTGAGTTTCGACTCCTGTAGTTGCACAGGAAATACCCAATCCCCATTGTGGTCGGTACCCAATACACCCCAGCCGAAGGGGGTTCCCATTTCAATTCCAGCTCCATCTGGACACTGAATACCCAAACGCCGTCGCCGTTGGTGCCAATGAACTGACCTAGGTCAGTTCCTCGTCATCCGCCAGTTCCCAGATCTTATTAACTCATACTGGGTTCTCTACAGTCATGACTCTGCGAGCTAATTTGGGCTTTACAATAGCCAATCTGGCTCGTCGAATTCCCATTTTTATCTGCCTTGAGCTGACCGTTGCCACCGATATATAGGCGTCTTCCTAACACGTCTAATAGGTGTAGTTTTTCTTTCCACAACGTGTACAATCCCCATCTTGCCTCTGAGTGTCTATCACACTCTGCGGGATACCGGTATGAGCCTGGTCAAGTTTTGTATTGGTGGTCTTTGCCATACCGCCCCAACCTTTTCCTAGGCTTCTCCAGCTCGTTGCCCCTTTTCCGCTTTCATGGTGGGGCTCCTCCTCCCTTGACATAAGGTTTATTTTCGTTTTGTTGCTTCGGTTTAGAGTCTCTGCGGCCTTCTCTTTTGACCTCTTGGACTACCTTACACTTGGGCGGTTTTTCTCGCCCAATCTTTTCTCTAGCTAGAAGTCCTTCTTCCGACCGACTGCCCAGCCTTAGCGCCTCTTCCCATTCTTGATCTGTTGTATACTGCTGAGCCGACAACCAGTGGACAATTTGTTTGGGAAGTTTTTCTTCGCCTTCCTGCCTCGCGGACTCTCCGGTCATACTTGCACGAATATTATGATCATGCATGACCATTAAGTAATGTTCAATACCGCCGTGATACACGAGTAGCTTCATAGCGCGAAGCTCTAGTCTTTCAGCTTCCAGCGGGGTAAATCGTTTGATCATATTGTGTTCAAAACGAGTCCACGTTGCTAGTTCTGGATGTTGGGTTTCCCCTTGAAGACCGTCTATAACCTTCCTATACCAGATAGTATAAGGAAGTACTATGTCTCCTCTCGTACGATTGAGCGCGTATATAACTCGTTCCCAGGCATCGTCTCAGATTCGCAGGTTCGGTTCGAAATAGTCCCTGCATTGTATAATCCACACATGTATGTCTTGTGTGGGTTTATCTTCAAAGAATGGGGGTGGCTCTGATGGTTGCTTAATATTTAGCGCCATCAGATTGGCAAGTGTTTCTGCCATACCAGGCTGTTCTGGTGTCTGTCCCTGCCTCCTTCGTCTGGGACTTCTTCTCCTTCTTCCTCTCTCATCATCATCGTTATCATCGTCACTAGGATCTCCTGGGTCACCTCCCTATGTAAGTGAGTGGGATGCATCAGTAGCTCCCTCGCCTTTCCCCTTTTCCTTACGTGTAGGCGGAGCATAATACTTTTCGTCATAGGTTTCTTGAATAGCGGGTAAAGGCACTGGCCTAGCAGCTTCGGGATTTGGCTCGGCGGCAAGTGTCTTATTTATAGCTGCTGTCAATCCTCTTAGGGTATTGTTTGTCTCATTATTCTACTGCGGTTGCTGGTCATGGGATCTGCTAATCTCCGCTTGGCGGCTCATCTAATCTAGGCGCATCTGTTCTAGCATGTAGTTGACTTCTCTTTCCCGCATGAAGCTTGGAGCATGAAATTCTACCAATTCTGCCCTTAGACTAAGCACCATTTGTTCCTGAGTCTGATCTTGGGCTAATGCTGCTTGGCTTTCTTGCCAAGGTGTTCCATGCAACCTCATGGTTACTTCTTCATATTCCTATTGACGCCTGTCTTGAGAGTCTATCTTCTTTCCCACTTCCCGTAGAATTTCCTCTTGAATACCCTTGACCTCGCGTTCCATACCTGCCAGCTGCATCAACAAGATTGCAATATTATTGCCATGGACATCTTGTTCCTCCGCGATTTGCTGTTGAACCTCAATTAATTTTAAGGTATTATCTTGGAAAGCTCCCTTCAAATGTTTGAAGGCGATATTAGCTTAGTTGAGTGAGGTATCTATATCCTGCCTTATCCGACCCAATGTCAACCTCAGACGAGCCACTAGCCTAGCTAGGTTGGCGTCATGATCTCCACCTGGTTTTGGTGTGGAAGATGGTAATATCCTATATGTGCTTGCGATATTAGCGGATCGGTGAGAGGGTAAATTTCCTCTCCGGAACACAGGCTCTGAAGGTGTTGACAGGGAGAGACTCCATATGGCGGAATCAGGGGTTTTTTTCATCATATAGGGTCAGGTGTCCATAGGCTCTCCTGCTGTTATCCTCTTTCTTGGATCTTAAGGTATCTCAGCCATTGTGATACTTTCTAGATAGGCTAATTGCTCTAATAGCCCTGGATGAGAGATTACTGGTACTTTGTACCAGAGTTCTTGATATCCTTTAAAGGGTTTAAAGAATTGTATGTAAGGTATCCAACGTCTGAGGTATTCTAGAGGTGTAGGTATGAAAGAGTTCAGTAGATCTGATTCTGGACTCAGAACCTGAATTTCCCTTTTCTCGAAGTTTAAAATGTACTTATAGTATATATAAGGATTTGTTAGGTCCAGGCCGAGGGGATGTCTGGCTCCCGGATGGCTGTGCCTGACCTTTTGACTATGGAGTACTGGGTACTCTAGTCGATAAGGTCTTCTGACTTGCTAGAACTCTACTCAAAGTTCAGACCATGCCAGGTGCGGTATATGTGATTGAATTGATCCCTTGTCGGGATCCCGAAAGGTACTGTGAACCATAAGAGTTCTTAAGTATATTCTTCTTCGATTGCGAACAGCTCAGTCTGAAATATTTCTTCGAAGGAATGAATACAGATAGGACAGGGAGGTACTTCGAAGATGTAGTCAAAGTCTGAGCTCAGTGTGGAGTTTGAAGTGAACTTGTAGTTCATATAGTGAGTCTTGGTAACAGGAGAACTATCAATATACTGTTAGGCAGATGGCAAACTCAAGTATATCACTGAGAGGCATAGGCCAAAAAGTGTTTGATTGGAGAATCTGTCGAGAAAGGCTCGCTACGATAAAATAGGTAAGGTAAAGATTTAAGGAGTAAAATAATTTTATATCGATAAGATCTCTTCTCCGTTGCTTGATGATGTCTTTAAAGCTCGGGAGGCACTACGATATTTAGATCTCGCATCTGAGTATTCGCGGACTACTTCTAACCACTATGCCCCTGTAGTACCATCCTGGTTGTATTATGCAAATGTCCAGAATCTTATAAGTGCGAATACTATTTGACCCTGAAACTTATCACACCCATTTGTAGACACAGGGTAGTATTCCTCCGTTGAGATGAGTGCGCTATTTGTTATACCAAACAGCGGCCTCTAACGTAGATGTTCGCACAGACTATTATATTACTTTAGTCTTGTTGACTATCATTACAGTAGTCTCTTCGGTCATGAAGTGATCAAGTTCATGCTGGGCCACCTAGTGCCAATCGCAAGTCTGAGCCCGACATGTCAGCGTCTTAATGGTCTCCGACTTATCTAGGTCTTCCTTTCTGAGCATGCTTTCCCTTGGTCCACCGGCCTCGGTAGAGGGGTACTATTACTAGGACCAACCAACCTACAGGTGATCTCAAAAGGGTATGGGTGGATCGAGTATGTCCCTAATAGCTTCTGCCACTGGGATATCCTCTTGGAGTATTTCCCCGAAAACATCCCCTCACTTTCGGCTCATAGCTTAGAAAGCCTAACCTTGAAGCCTACTATCTCAATGCACCTCCGACGGATCTCTTCGGTTCCACTTCCCAGATACCGCGAGAGGTCTCCTCTCATATATCCCGTAAACAGCACGTGGTTGGATGGATGGCGGCGACGTATATGGTGTTGTGAAGTGGGCTTCATTGATGTGACTTTTTAGTTATGGGACGCAACTCTCGAAATCTCGCTAATGACGTGCAGGCCCATAAGGGCGCCGGAGGGGGGTGTTGGCACTCCGATAAATTGAGGGTCGGTGTGCAGTTACCCTACTATGAGGTCTGTGCACTTGTCTCTAATTTCTATAGTCCTAACAGCGGCATGCATTAGGGTCATAAGTGACAGATTCGTCATATTCGAACATATCCACTATTCCTTCATTGTCTTCTTCACAGTTTTCACAATATTTTGCGCAGAAGGTACAATTTTCTGCATCTTCTATGTGAGACACTGGGTGTTCACGATGCCACCAACCAAATGGAATTCTCATTCTATAGTAATCTGCTTTAGCCACTTCACATGACACTTCAGAGATGTGTTGGTTTTTTCCTATTTCCAATCTTATGAGGAGAGTGTAACACTTCCCTTCTGAGGCGGCTGATGATCCATCAAAGTCTAAGATATCAACTGCACTATTCCGTTCAATAATAGGAACGTGAAGGCTTTCAACTAGGTCTTTATTAATAAGGAACATGTTGGATCCTGAGTCTAGGAAGACTTTAACTTTGTATCGCTTATCATGTATGTGGAGGTAAGTGATCTCCTGCGGGCAGTTATATAGTTTTGGTTTTGGGGCATCTAATTCCATACACTTGCTGTGGATAAGACTTTCTTGGTTCTTTCGTTTCGGCATCGTCGATGTTGGGTATAGGTAACAAGATGTTTGTTACTATGCCTGTGTAGTTTCGACCATTGAGGTCTCCTCAGAAAAACTAGTAACTCTTTTTGCTCTAACACTCTAGGTCTACATACTAAACAGCATTTCACCAATACACAATTGTGTGCAACCAGTTTTCAGGGTCGATGCCTTCTCCCGACATGCCAAACATAGGCTCATAGCAGATTTTTGGGCGGTTATTAGCCACTTTACTCCCCTCGTGTGAGGCTCCCATTTTCACCGATCCTTTCCCTTAGTGTTTCGGTTATCCGTCCAGCTCCCTAAGATGGTCTTTCCGCACCAAAGCGGTACATCCCTATCCCACACTCTGGCCAGAAGGCAAAATAGTACATACGTATAATACGACTCAGACTCATGTGGTAGGTAGAATAGCCCATGTCGGTTGTCCTCCTGTCGTGTATTGTTATCAGGTAGATCTTGCACTGCTATGTCCCAACTTCTTCCGTATAATTACTTGCTTGTACACGGATAGTGGGTGACCACCAGGTGACTCGCGGAACCTTGTACTGTTGGCTCCCGGGCCATGTGGGTATGTTAACTATCCTCTCTTTCGATCAAGACTCTCCATATATTGATTCTTGTATTTGAGCTCGTAAGTCCCTCACAGGATCCCTTCACGTAGAGCCTCCTTGCATTGATCCTGAAATGAGAGACTTGCTTCGCGCCGCATTGATCATTTTAGTTTTTGATTTCCGTAGTTGCAAACGGACTACCCGATCCCCATCATGGTCGGTACTCAATACACCCTAGCTGAAAGGGGTTCCTGTTTCGCTTCCACTTCCATTTGGACCCTGAATACCCAAACGCTCTCTCCGTTGGTGCCAAATGAACTGACCTCGGTCAGTTCCTCGTCGTCCGCCAGTTCCCATATCTTATTAACTCGCGCGGGGTTCTGGATGGTTGTGACTCTATGAGCTAATTTAGGCTTTACAATAGCCGATCTTGCTCGTCGAATTCATATTTTTATTGGTCTTGAGGTATCTCTTGCTGCTGATACATGGACCTCTCCCCAACGCATCTGATATGTGTAGTTTTTCTTTCCACAACGTGTAAAATCTCCATCTCGCCTTCAAGTGTCTATCATATACTGCGGGATACCTGTATGAGCCTGGTTGAAGTTCGTGTGTGTGGTCTTTGCCACACCGCCCTACCTCTTCCTAGGCTTTTCCGGTTCGTTGTCCTTTTTTCGCTTTCGTGGTGGGGCTCCATCTCCCTTGACACAAGGTTTAGTTTCCCTTTGTCGCTTCGGTTTAGAGTCCCTTCGGTCTTCTCTTTTGACGTCTTGCACTACCTTAGTCTTATGCGGTTTGTCTCACCCAATCTTTTCTCTGGCCAGAAGTCCTTCTTCCGACTGACTGCCCAGCCTTAGCGCCTCTTCCCATTCTTGATCTGTTGTATACTGCAGTGCTGACAACCTGCGGACAATTTGTTTACGAAGTTTATCTTCGACTTCCAGTCACCAGGACTCTCCGGTCATGCATGCACGAATCTTATGGTTATGCATGATTGTCAGGTAAGGTTCAATACTGACGTCGTACTCGACTAGCTTCCTTGCTCGTAGTGCTAGTCGCTCGGCTTCCACTGAGGCAAATAGTTTGCTCATATCATGTTCAAAACAAGTCCACGTAGCCAGTTCTGGCTGCTGGGTTTCCCCTTGAAGTCCATCTATAGCCTTCCTATACCAGATAGTGTAAGGAAGCACTATGTCTCCTCTCGTGTGACTGAGCGCGTATATAACTCATTCTACCGCATCATCCCAGATCCATGGGTTTCTTTCAAAATAGTTGGTACATTGTATAATCCATACGTATATATCTTGCAGTGGCTTATCTTCAAAAAATGGGGGATGTTCTGATTGTCGCTTAATATTTTGCGCCATTATATTGGCAAGTGTTTCTGCCATACCAGACTGATATAGTATTTGTCCTCGCCTGCCTCAGCTAGGCCTTCCTCTTCATCTTCCTCTCTCATCATCGTCATCATCATAATCACTAGGATCTCCAGGGTCACCTCCCTGGGCACCTGAGGGTGATGCATCAGTGGCTTTTCTACCTTTCCCCTTCTCCCTACATGTTAGTGGAGTGTAGTACTCTCAGTCATCTGCTTTTTCAACTGCTGGTAATGGTATGGGTCTTGCCACTTTGGGACTTGGTGCGGCAACCAACATCCTGTTTATTGGCGCTGTCAATACCTTCAGGGTATTGTTTGTCTCATTATTCTGCTACTGTTGCTGGTCTTAGGACCTGTGTATCTCCGCTTGGCGAGTAGTCTGATCTAGGCACATTTGTCCTAGGGTATGGTTGACCTCCCATTCTCGAGTGATGCTCTGATTTCAGAATTCTAAGAATTCCGCTCTTAGGTTGATGACCATTTGCTCCAACGTCTGATCTCAGGCTAATGCCGCCTGACTTTCTTGCCCCAGTATTCTACATAACCTCGTGGTTACTTCTTCATGTTCCTGTTGACGCCTCTTCTGGGCATCTATTTTCTTTGCTGCTTCTCGTAGCATTTCCTCTTAGATTCCCTTGACCTCCTGTTCCACACCTGCCACTGGCATTAACAAGAGTGCAATATGGCTATCATGGGCATCTTGTCCTTCTATGATTTGCTGTTGAACCTTAAGTAGCATTAAGGTATTGTCTTAGGTGGCTTCGATCAAATGTTTGAAGGGGATATTGGCTTGGTTGAGTGAGGTGTCAATATCTTGCCTTATTCGACCTAAGGTTATCCTCAGACAGGTAGCTAGCTTAGCTAGATTTGCAGCGTGGTCTGCTCCAGGTTTTGGCGTAGAGGATCAGGATATCCGATGTGTGCTAGCCACACTAGAGGATTGTTGAAATTTTCTAATATTCGTTTCATAAGTATATTTCTTCTAAATAACTTGTATTTCTCTCCTTAAGTTATATTTCTGGTTTACCTATAGATTACGAACATTACTACAGCAGGAGTATATACATTGAGTATTTCGTTTATATTTCATGATAACGACGGGATAATTGGATATATATTTTCTTATTGCATGTGCGGGATGTTTCGGTTATTTTCACTTATGTACTGCGACCTTTTTGGAAAGTGCATTGCATGTTAGTTTTCCGTTTAAAATCTCTCACACCATTACAAGTTATATATATTTTACTTGGAATTTCCTGGGTAGTTTTTCGGGGTCAAACTTCTTCGCACTTATGTTTTTACAACATTTTCCCGATTATTTCTTTTCTTCGCTTAAGTATGCGCACCTGTATATATATAGCTAGTTACCGCTCCGAGTGTCAAAAAGAATTAAGGACAAGAACTACTACCAATCTGCCTTCCTACTACCATCCTCCTCGCCTAAGTGTGACTACAGTATACCTTTAATACTGTATAGTATTCTAGTACTCAAGCTATTAAGATTGTGCCGCTACATACAAATTCAATAAGGATCGATGAGAGGGTCAAGCCGCTCTTCGGAATGATAGTTCATGAGGTGTTAATAAGGAGGGGCTCCATATGGCCGAATCAATGGTCTTATCTCTCATATCAGGTTGGGTATCTATAGGTTCCCCCACTGTCATTCTTTTTCTCGGGTCTTGAGGAATCTCAGCCATTGTGATACTTTCCAGATAGGCTAATTGGTGTAATAGCCCTAGATGTGTGATTACTGGTACTTTGTACCAGAGCTCACGATATTCTTTACAAGCTTTAAGGAATTGTATGTAAGGTTTCCAACATTAGAGATACTCTACAGGCGTAGGTATAAAAGGTTTTGGGTGATCCAATTTTAGAATCAGGACCTGAATTTCCCTTTTTTGAGGTTCAAAATGTACTTGTAGTACATGAAGGAGTTTTAGGCCCAAGCCAAGAGGATGTCTGGCTCTCAGATAGCAGTGCCTGATTTTTTCTTGGAATACTATGTACTCCAATTGATGAGGTCTTCTGACTCAGTGGAACTCCACTTGAAGTTTGGACTGTGCCAGGTGCGATATATGAAAGTGAATTGATCCCGCGTTGGGATCCTGAAAGGTATGGTGAACCATGCGGGTTCTTGAATAAACTCCTCTTCGATTTCGAAAAGCTCAGTTTTGAAGATTTTTTCAAATGTATGAATCTAAATGGGACAGTGAGGTGATTCAAAAATGTAATTGAAGTCTGAACTGAGGGGGAGTTTGAAGTGAACACATAGTTCATATAGTGAGCCTGAGTAAAAGGAGAACTATCAATATACTGGTAGGCTGTTAGGCGGACGCCAAACTCAAGTATATAACTGAGGGACATAGGCCAAAATCATCGATTGGAGAATCTGTCGAGGAAGGCTCGTCTCGATAAAATAGGTAAGGTAAAGATTTAAAGTGTAAAACAATATTATATTGATAAGATCTCTTCTCCGTTGCTTGATGATGTCTGTAAAGCTCGGGAGGCGCTTTGATATTTATATCCCATGTCTGAGTATTCGAGGACTACTTCTAACTACTATGCCTCCAAAGTACCACTCTGGTTTTAATACGCAAACGTTCAGAATCTTATAAGTACGAACAACCGTTGACCCTGAAACTTATCACACCCTTTTGCGGACCCGGAATAGTATTCTTCCATTGAGATGACTGCGCTATTTGTTATGCTAAACAGCGCCCTCCAACTTAGATATCCACATAGACTATTATATTACTTTAGTCTGGTTCACTGTCGTTTCAGTAGTCTCGTCGGTCATGAAGTGATCAAGTTCATGCTGGGCCACCTAGTGCCAATCGCAAGTCCGAGCTCAACGTGTCAACGTCTTAAGGGGCTCTGACTTATCTAGGTCTTCTATTCTGACCTTGCTTCCCCTTGGTCTGCCGGCCTCCATAGAGGGGTCCTATTGCTAGGACCAACCAACCTATAGCTGATCTCAGAAGAGTATGGGTAGATTCGGTATACCCCTAATAGCTTCTGCTACTGGGATATCCTCTTAGAGTCTTTCGCCGAAAACGTCCCGTCACTTTAGGCCAGTAGTTTAGGAAGCCTAACCTTGAAGCCTACTAGCTCAATGCGCCACTGACGGATTTCCTCCGTTCCACTTCCCAGATGCCGCCAAAGGCCCTCTCTCAAATATCCTGCGAACAGCATGCGGTCGGACAGACGGCGGCGATGTACCTGGTGTTATGAACCGGGCTTCATTGATGTGACATTTTAGTTATGGGACGCAACTCTCGAAATCTCGCTAATGACGTGCGGGTCCCATCAGGGGGCCAGAAAGGGGTGTTAGCACTCCGGTAAATTGAGGGTCTGTGTGGAGTTACCCTACCGTAGGTCTGTGCACATGTCTCAGATTTCTATATGCCTAACATGAGCTCCCTCCTACCAGGCTTCGCCTCGAATACCTTTATAACCTTTTATAAATTTTTTCTAAGCACATTTTAAGACTTAGTGTGGTCAGGGTGAAACACCTCCCGCATTTACTTGGCCACGGTAGGAAAACCTTTTCCTCACTATCTTACTTCTGGCCTTCCTGGCATGTCAGGATTTTCATTATGAAAATTGTCCACAACTTGCTCCACGTTTTCCATACCGGTAGCAGGCTCCCATGTGTTCTCATCTTTCGAACACCCTTGCCATTTCACGAAATACCACAGTTCTCCCTTCTCTTGGTAGCGGCCATGTACTCATTTCCTGGAAGAACGAATTTCGCTTCTTACTATTTTTTCAACCTCCCATTGTAGATCGCCGTTGATCTCCGCCGGTTCTCTAGGGGGTTGTTGACGATTGTCATGAACTCACTCGCGGTAGGGTTCCAATAGAGCGACATGGAATACAGGATGAATGTTCTATCGATCGTATATGTTGAGCTTGAAGGCTCGCGATCCGTGTTTCCCCATCATTTGGAAATGACCATATAGCTTTAGACTTAGCTTCTTTGATTTCTGTCGGGTTCTAATGTTTTTTGCGTTTAACTTTACTTTGTCCCCGATCTTAAAGTCTGGCTGTTGTTGAGCTTTCAGGTCATAATATTTTGACATTCCTTCCTGTGTCTTTTCTAGTGACCCCCTCGCTTGTTCATGTATCGTTTTAATCCAGTTCGTATAGAGTGTTGCTCCCGGATTTTAAGCTTCGCGCTCCTTCATCTACTCAGTCTGTGGATGGAAACTGTAGTTCACATAGAATGGAGACATCCCCTGAGTATTGGTTGCGGAGTTGTTATAGGCATGTTCAGCTAAAGGTAATAGCTGATACCAGTCATCCTGATTATGGATGACAAAACTTCGAAGGTAACCTTCCAGCACTTGGTTAGTTCATTCAGTTTGTCCATCAGTTTGAGAGTGGTATGCTGTTGACATCCTTCACTTAATTTCCCGCGCTTTGCAAAGAGATTCCCAGAATTCTCCTGCGAACTCGGAGTCCATATCTCAGACGATTTCGGTTGGTAGACCACGCAGGCTCCATACTTCTTGCTGGAATGCGCTTGCGACATCTTTTGCTATCGCCGTTTTCTGTAGTCCGATGAAATGTGCTATCTTCGTGAATCGATCGACTACTACCATTATCTGAGTGCATCCTTGCGACTCAGGTAGTTGTGTGATGAAGTCCACTGCGATGGATGCCCATGCTGCGTAGGGTATTTGCAGTGGTTGCAATAATCCGTACTTGGCGTGTCTAGGTGATTTATTATGTGGGCATTCATCGCAGGATCGTACGTAGTCGTTGACCCATGCTGCAAGTCCTTTCCAGTAGAATTCTCTCATGATTATTTCCAAAGTCTTTTCTTGTCCGAAATGTCCTGCAACCTTTGCCTCGTGACATCCTTCTGCGATCTTGGTATATAGCGCCTGACTATCTGGTACAAATAGTCTTCGCTTATAATATAGTAGATTGTTGGTTAAGGTCCAGTCTTTGGGAAAATCCTTTCCTTCGTCTCGCAACTTAATGAGCTCTTCCCTCCGTTGCCTCCAAACTGCATGTGTCCTGATAGCTGCCCGTATCTCGCTTAAGAATTCAGGGTTGAACTGCTTCGTACCTTTTTGCAGGATTATTGCATTTGACATTAGAACTTTCTCTGGTACTTCTGAAATGTCGTACCAGTATTCATTGTCTTTGCCTGATGCCTGCAGATAGCAGATGCTTGGTTCCTGTTCCTTCACGATCAAGGATCTTGTCGCTATATCGCTGCTTCCGAATCACACGGTTCCTTGTTCCGTGTCTTCTAAGTCGTCTACTTCTATCATATCTGAGGTGTTGACTTTTTCTACCACCAACTCGGCTATACAATCACCCATTTTTATCTGGCAGTCCACATCCTTATGGTTGAAAAGTACGACTTTGAGTTCGCAAGTGTAATCAGCATCGATTACTCCTACGCCTGTGGAGATTCCGCTTTGGACTGCTAATCCGCTTCTTGAGGCAACTCTTCCGCAAGTTCCTTCGCGTAGCTCCACAGCTATACCTGTCCTCATCAATGCTTGTCCATATTTCGGAACAATGTCATCCACTATGGCGTATAGGTCATATCCTGCCGCCATTCTTGAGCCCTTTATTGGCAAGTATGCCTTTTTGCTCAATCTCTTGACCCTAATTATGGGTTCCTTTCTACCTCCGCGAGGTTCCAAATACAAATCCTTATCTCCATCCCAGTCTCCTCCTTCATCGCCTACCCTCGCTACCAGTGATATTATGAAATTTTCTTCTTTCAAACTTTTTTTGTTCGCGATGCGTAGCTCCCTCCTCAGGACGGTACTCTGGCCATCTGCTTAATGCGTCAGGCTTTCCGCCTTTTGTGCCTGGTCAGTATACAATATGAAAATTGTATTCCCCTAGCTTCTAAGCCCATCAAATTTGATGGCCACTCCAGACTTTCGAGGTGAGGAAGTATTGTATTTTTTGATGGTCGGTAAAGAATATAATTGGTTTTTCCATGCCGATCAAGTAGTGTCTCCATTCCTTAAACGCTTCGAGGATTGCGAGAAGTTCCTTATCATGAAGCTGATAATTGCGCTACGCCGAATTCAATTTTCTGGAATGGAAAGCTACTGGATGTAGCCTTTTTTCAAAGTATTGAGAAAGGACACAACCGAGTACAAAGTCGCTAGCATCGGTTTCTATCACTGTTTCTCTTTCTGGGAAAAGGTGGTGGAGTATGGGGGCCATGGTGAATCGGTGCTTAAGCTCTTAGAAACCCGTATCCTGTTCCAGTCCTCATTTGAAATTCTTTGGATTTCCTTGTAGTGTCTCGGTTATGGGTTTGCAAATAGCCGAAAAGCTTTTAATAAAACATCGGTAGAAGTTAGCAAATTCTATAAATTCTTGTACTTCTCTAACCGACTTAGGTCCTTTCCAAACCATTATGGATTCCACCTTTTGGGTGCTCATAGACACCCCATCGACTGCTACCATATAACCGAAGAATTCTACCTCAGTTACATGGAACGTCGATTCCTTTAGCGACACTGCTAATTGAAAGTACGATAGACTTTGTAAAGCTCTCTTGACGGATTCGAAGTATTCTTTTTCATCCTTTGAGTAGATGAGAATATCGTCGAGATAACACACTACTCCGACATCTAAGTACTCCTGGAGTATTTGGTTCATCATATCTTGCAACGTTGCCAGAGCGTTGACCAATCCAAAAGGTATGACTTTATATTCGTAATGTCTGTATCTTGTACGAAATGCCGTCTTCCATTCATCTTCTTCCTTTATCCTAATCAAGTGGTAACCGTCCTTAAGGTCTAGCTTGGTGAAGATCTCGGCGCTGCCTACTCTATCTCTGAGTTTGGACATTAGTGGAAGGGGATGTTTGTTGAGGATAGTAATCTTATTTAGATTTCGGTAATCCACAACTAGGCGTAGTCTGCCATCTGGCTTTGGTACGAATAATATGGGTGCTTCTGCAGGAGATTGACTTTGAGTGATCTTTCCCCGCTTGATCATTGTTTCCAAGGATTCTCGTAAAGCCTTAAGCTGTTTTTCGGATAGTGGATATATTGGTCCCCATGGGAGCATTGACCGTGGAATCAACTTTATTGCATGATCGAAAGTCCATCTTGGGGCTAGTTTTTCTGCCGTCTTGGCTTCAAATAAATGCTTGTAATGCCAGTATTCTTGCGGTAATGATTCGAGTTCCACCGTATTTTCGATGCCTCCAATTCTTCCCATACGATACGCATTAGGATCCCAAGCGACGGATTCGTCATATTCATACATATCCGCTATTCCTTCATCTTTTTCCCAGCTGTTTTCACAACATTTTGCAGAGAATGTCCAATTTTCCGCATCCTCTATGTGAGACACTGGGTGTTCCCGATGCCACCAACCAAATGGAATAATCATTCCATAGTGACCTGCATTAGCCACTTCACACGACACTTCAGAGATGTGTCAATTTTTTCCTATTTTCAATTTAATAGGGAGAGTGTAACACTTCCCTCCCGAGCTGGCTGACGATCCGTCAAAGCCTAAGATATCAACTCCATTGTTACGTTCCACTGTCGGAATGCGAAGGTCTTCATCTAGGTCCTTATTGATAAGGAATATGTTGGATCCTGAGTGTAACAAGACTTTAACTTTGTATCGCTTACCATGTATGTGGAGGTAAGCGATCCCCTCCGGGTAGTTGTATCATTTTGGTTTTGGATCTTTTAACTCCAGGCGCTGAGCATGGAGAAGATTTTCTGGGTTCTTTCATTTAGGAATTGTTGGTGTTGGGTATAAGTAACAAGATGTTTGTTACTACGTCCGCGTAGTTTCGACTATTGAGGTCTCCTCAGACAAACTAGTATCTCGTTAGCTCTAACAATCTGGGGCTACATACTGAGCAGCGTTTTACTGATATGCAATTGCGCATGACCAGTTTTCAGGCTAGATGCCTTCTTCTGACACGCCAGACCTAGGCTCACAGCAGATTTTCGGGTGGTTATTAGCCATTTTACTCTCCTGTTATGGGGTTCCCGCTTTCACCGATCCTTTCCCTTAGGTTTCTGGTTATCTGTCCAGCCCGCTCAGAGGGGCCTTGCGCACCAAAGCGGTACATCCCTATCCCACACTCTGGCCAGAAGGCAAGATAGTACATACGTATAATGCGACTCAGACTCATGTGGTACGTGGAACGGCCTGCGTCGGTTGTCCTCCGGTCGTGTATTGTTATCAGGTAGATCTTGCATTGCTATGTCCCAACATCTTCGGTATAGTAATTTGCTTGCACACGGGTAGTAGGCAACCACCAGGTGTCTCGAGAAACTTTGTACTCTTGGCTCCCGGGCCATGTGGGCATGTTAACTATCCTCTCTTTCGATCAAGACTCTCCATATATTGATTCTTGTTTTCAATCTTATAAGTCCCTCATGGGGTCCCTTCACTTAGAGCCTACTTGCGTTGATCCTGAAAGGAGAGACTCGCTTCGCGCCGCTTTGATCATTTTGAGTTTCGATTCCCGTAGTTGCACATGGAATACCCGATCCCCGTCGTGGTCGGTACCCAATACACCGCAGCCAAAGGGGGTTCCCATTTCAATTCCAGCTCCATTAGGACACTGACTACCCAAATGCCGGCACCGTTGGTACCAACGAACTGACCTAGGTCAGTTCTTTGTCGTGCCCCAGTTTCCAGATTTTATTCACTCGGGCTGGGTGCTGAAAGGCCACGACTTTGCGAGCTAATTTAGGTTTTACAATAGCCGATCTTACTCGTCGAATCCCCATTTTTATCGGGCTTGAGCTAACTGTTGCCACCGATACATGGGCCTCTCCTTAACACGTTTGGTAGGTGTGGTTTTTCTTTCCACAACGTGTACAATCTCTGTCTCACCTCCGTGTGTCTATCACGCTCTGCGGGATACCGGTATGGGCCCTGTCAAAGTTTGTGTTGGTGGTTTTTGTCGCACCTCCTAACCTTTTCCTGGGCTTTTCCAGCTCATCGTCCCTCTTTCGTTTCCATTGTGGAGCTCCACCTCCCTTGACATAAGGTTTAGTTTCACTTTGTCGCTTTATTTTAGAGTCCCTTCGGTCTTCACTTTTGACCTCTTGGACTACTTTAGGTTTGGGCGGTTTGTCTTGCCCAATTTTTTCTCTGGCCAGAAGCCCTTCTTTCGACCGACCACACAGCCTTAGTGCCTCTTCCTATTCTTGATCTGTTGTATACTGCAGGGCCGACAATCTGCAAACAATTTATTTGGGAAGTTTATCTTCGACTTCCTTCATCCAGGACTGTCCCGTCATCTGGGCACGAATGTTATAGTTATGGATAATCGTTAGGTAACATTCAATACTACCATCATGCTCAACTAGCTTCATAGCTCGGAGTGCTAGTCATTCGGCTTCTACCGTGGCAAATCGTTTGATCATATTGTGTTCAAAACGAGTCCATGTTGCCAGTTCCGGTTGCTAGGTTTCTCCTTGAAGTCCGTCCACAGCCTTCCTATATCAGACAGTGTATGGAAGCACTATTTCTCCTATTGTACAACTGACTACATATATAACTCGTTCCCGGGCGTTGTCCCAAATTCGTGGATTTTGCTTGAAATAGTCCATGCATTGCAAAATTCAGACATATATATCTTGTGCGGGTTCATCCTCAAAGAATAGGGGTAGCTCTGATGGTCACTTGATATTTAGCGCCATCGTATTGGCAAGCGTCTCTGCCATTCCGGACTGTTCTGGTGTCTGTCCTTGCCTTCGTTGGCTAGGACTTCCTCTCCTTCTTCCTCTCTCATCGTCATCATCGTCATCATCACTAGGATCTCTGGGGTCACCTCCCTGGGCACCTGAGGGGGATGCATCAGTGGCTTCCTTGTCTTTCGCCTTTTCCCTGCGTGTCAGCAGAGCGTAGTATTCTCTGTCATCAGTTTCCTGGACAGTAGGTAGTATATAGGTGCGGGTCCTGCAGCTTCAGGACTTGGTGTGGCAGCCAACATCCTGTTTATTGATGCCGTTAATACCTTTAGGGTATTGTTCATCTCATTATTCTGCTGCTGTTACGGGTCTTGTGACCTGCAAATTTCCGCTTGGCGAGTAGTCTGGTCTAGACGTATTTGCCCTAGGGTATGGTTGACTTCTCTTTCCCACAAGATGCTTTGGTTTCAGAATTCTAAGAATTCCGCTCCTAGGTTGATGACCTTTTTTTCCATTGTCTGATCGCGGGCTAATGCCCCCTGGGTCTCTTGCCTGAGTGTCACATGTAACCTCATAGTTACCTCTTCATGTTCCTGTTGACACCTGTTACGATCCCTAACCGATATTAGTTCTCAGCAACGGGTGGACGATACTTCTCGTCTTTCTTTTCGACGATAGTTCTTAGGCCTGATACCTACGATAAGGTGGGAGAGACTCTGTTGTCTCTGATCCTTATCGCCTATCATACTCTTTCTTCAACTCGACTCTTATATTAGAGTCCGCGTCTCGTATGTAGGTATTCGTAAAGAGCGTAAGGGTTTTGTATTCATAAAGCGTAAAGAAATAAGTAAGGAAATAACTTAGAATGAAGCGTGAAGGTCTATCTACTTCGGACTTTTTTTTTTTTTTTTTTTTTTTTTTTTTTTTTTTTTTT